>RJWJ010012934.1:0-40968 GCA_004363605.1 Indri indri
CATTATTCTGTCTTCTTTTGAAAAGTTTCTGTTCATGTCCTTTGCCCACTTTTTGATAGGGTTGTTTGATTTTTTCTTGTTGATTTTCCTGAGTTCTAAGTAGATTCTAGTTATCAGCCCTTTATCAGATTTGTAGCATGCAAAAATTTTCTCCCATTCTGTAGGTTGTCTGTTTGCTCTCGTGACAGTTTCTTTGGCTGTGCTTTCTCCATTAAGTCGTCATTCCAGTAATGATACCAAGTCCGTTGTGTTCTAAAGGAATGGAGCAAACTCTCTGACCTGCCCCAGGGTCTAGTTTTAGTGGTCTAAACACTCTGTGGGCAATAAAGGAAATGAGCTAAGGAAGGTAATGAGGAAGGGGAAGTGTCAAAATTCAGAGCTGTTATTTTGATACCTCAAATTTGTTAAATGCAAGTAGATTAAGACACGTCAAATATTCAAGCCAATCTGTGCTTCTACAATCAAGAATTATAAAATCCATTGATCAGAATGAGGTAACATTAGAAAAGAATTAACTATTTTAACTGATGCTAAATATACATAAAATTCTTAGCATGCATGTCAGTGCCAGTAACAAAGCAAAATTAATGTGAGTATATATTTTGATATAGCAGGCAGCAATATTCTTTTAAAAGTTAGAGAAAGATAATTAAAAATCTCCACTACTACAAAACTGAGATAAGTAAAGTATCACTAATATTATGTTTTATTTAGTACATATGTTTATTTTTTTTGTTTTAGTAAATAAAATTGCCTATATAGCTTGTATAAATGTATTCACTCTTAGATCTCCCTGCCACTTTTTTTTCCTGTGGGCCTTATATTCCTTTTCTACAAATTTTCTTTTACAAAATTTTTCCAGGATTATATCCCTTAAAGTTAAGTGGTACTACTTCATCACATATGTATATATTAAACAGTACAAAACAATGGCCTTTTCAACTAACATATATGTACCAATTGTCAGAGATTCTGAATTAATTTAAACATTGCCATTAATGGTGTATAACAACAGGTGAATAAGACCTTTGGTTGAGTAAACAAGATTGATTCCAAAGATTATTGAAGATAATAATTTTCAGTCGTTGATGAATCAATGTTTGGACATTATGCAATTTCTATTTTTTCAGAAGATTGATTCAGCTGATTAAGCTAGATTGATTAAACTGGATTTGAAGGTTAGATAATTGTCTGATTTTGAATCTTTTTTTCTTCAAAATCACAAAGTCACCTATTTTTTTATATTCCATGTTATATTTTAATGTATCTTTCAACTTAATTGTTTTAAATATTGACTTTCCTGTCAAAAAACCTTATTGGCCTTTCCAAGATTTAATTGCCAGATGAATAGCATTTTAAGTTTTCCCCAAGGGTTGATTTAAGCCATCTTATAAATGAGCCTGCCTTCGCTCCGTGAGGATAATAGCGTATTTATTAGAAACTGTAGTCAGAGATTGGATGTCGCCCAATAATACTGCTTCAAATAGATATATAAATTATCTTCTTGCTCAAAATTAAGGTGTATCCTAACAAGATCCTTTTGATGATGCCTAGGGAACACTTAAAAAACACATCATTTCATATTACCCAACTGCTTACCACTATAGAGGATGGAATGCAATTATTCCAGAACTTAGAAACAATGAAGACTTGATTTTCAAAAAAGCTAGAAAGCTAGGAAAGCATAAAACCCAACATAGTTGGAAAGTATAAACAGAGTCTATACAAATCAAATTAATAAAATGTTAATTTGATGTGAATATACTTGATATAAAGCATTCATATGCTAGGAATTGTACTATACACTTTACAAGTATTTGACTTTATTTATTTTAAATATATAGACATATTTGACCCTTTAGCTGTTCTGATAGAATAGTTTGCAAATTCTAAAATCATTTCCAACTCTCTAATTATATTCGACACTTCTTTATTCCTAATTGGTTTTAAATGCATTATTAAAACCATTTCATACAACCAACTAGATATAAAAGAGACACCTGTCTGCCAATGATAACTAGCATTTAACTCAGACTTGGTAGTTTACAAAGTTTTTTACAATATATTAAATTTGTACTTGAGTAAAGTTCTTATAATTAATTATTAATTAAAATTAGACTCTATCTAATTTTAAAATACCTGATATTCTTTTCCAAATGTCAACTCATATTGGGAATTTTCAAAAACTGTGGTTTTGGATAACAATGGACAGCGTGTGTGTGTGTGTGTGTGTGTGTGTGTGTGTGTGTGTGTGTGTGTGTGTGTGTGTGTGTGTGTAATCATTATGTTCTAGAACATTAAGTATATCTTTCAACAACAATCATATGCTGGCTGTATTAAAAAAAACTACATATTCGGTCTTGACAATATCCTTGATGATATTTTAAATTTTATTTTTAATTGTTATTCTTAAAGAAGATTATAAGCTGATTACTCAGATTTTAAACTACTTAAGGGGAAGCGTAAAGATGGTTAATATCCCCAACTCTATTTCAATGACATAAATACTTGCTACTTAATAAACATTGACACTGACAACATTTAAAAATGGTGTAGGTAAATACTGTTAATATTATAAGTAAATCTACCAACGACATGAATTTTTGTAAAGACATACATATTTTAAGCATATGTATGTATATATACATAATATGTATGTATATTTAAGGAAGTACACTTGTACACAGGAGATAGATTTCCACTATTATTTTGTTAAGATGAACAAAATGCGTACTGCACCAAAATGTACACTGACCTCTCTCTTCTCTGAACTAATTGCACTTATTGTACATAAAATTAGATTGGATAGTCAATTATATAATTAGAACCTTATCACAGTTGGCTGTTTTACTTTTTACATTAATTTACATTGGTGTTTTCCTACTCAACTAATTATGTTTTGCTCTGGTTAGTTAGGTATATATATAATTACATCACAGTTCTAATATTATTTAGGTTATTGAGTATGAAATGTCTAATTTCCTTAAGTACTAAGTTTGACAGTTGATATCTCTGCCACTTCACTTTGACACTTTTTGTTTTATTGTTATTGTGAAGGGACGTCCTCATTCTTTCAAACATGTGGTTGGCTTGAGATTATCTTTCAAAAAATTTTTTAGAGCAATTTTTGTGAAACCATGGATAAGTCAAAAATCTGTGTTATTTTCAAATATGAGTCCTGTCGTGGAACCAATACTGTGCAGACAGCTTGAAATATCAACAAAATTTTTAGGATGGATGTGGCTAATGAATGCTCAATACATTGATGGTTCTAGAAGTTCCATTCTGCTGATTCTAATCTTGAAAATGAGCCATGTGGGCAACCTGAGACCAAGGTGGATAATGATGAGCTGAAAGCTGCAGTGGAAGCAAATCCATCTCAAACTACACGTGAATTAGTAGCAAGGTTTGACATTACTATTACAACAATATTAGACCATTTGAAACAAATCAGCAAGGTAAAGAAGCTGGATAGATGGGTACCCCATGAATTAAACAAGCGTCGGAAGAGAAATTGTCTCAAAGCTTGCCTTTCTTTGCTGTCATGACGCAAAGGCAGACCATTTCCACACTGTATTATTAATTGTGATGAAAAATGGATTCTTTTTGACAATCCCAAGTGTTCACCACAATGGTTGAATAAAGATGAAGTGTCAAAACATAGCCCAAAACCAAATATTCATCAAAAAAAGCAAATGGTGTCTGTTTGGTGGTCCAGTGCTGGTATTACCGAATACAGTTTCATGAAACCTGGTCAGTCGATTACAGCAGAGTCTACTGCAACCCCTTGGATGAAATGACTAGAATGCTTGTGATTAAGCAGCCAAAATTTGTCATTAGAGACAGGCCAATCCTCTTTCCAGACAACGCTGGACCAGATGTCACATAAACAACGCTGCTCAAACTACATCAGCTGGACTTGTAAACTCTGTCATCCACTGTATTTACCAGACCTTGCACCAATTGACTGCCACTTCTTCCAGGCTTTGGACCACTTCTTGCAAGAAAAAAATATTCAATTCTCAATAAGCTGTGGAAAATGCCTTTTGCAATTTTATCACCACTTGCTCTCCAGGCTTCTTCGTTGCTGGCATAAACAAACTACCAATAAGATGGCAAAACAGTGTTGATAGTTTAGACGCATACTTTGATTAATTGTACTGCTTCTTGTCTGAGATATAATATACTACACTTTTGATTTGAAATTGGACATTCATATTTAATGACCTAAATGATGTATTTTGCTACATGGGTGGAAATTGATAGAATATTTACGTGTTCCTAGTAAAGGGAATCTCTCAGTTCAGGTCTTTTCAAGATTTTTCCTTAATCAATTCATCGGAGTTATTCATTAATGTTCTCCCTCTTATGCAAAAACATAGTCAACACTGAACCCACTGGAATCTGCAATTGCTTAATGTTTAGATCTAAGTATGTATATTTCTTGCTTTTTCTTTAATATTGTGACTTATAATTTGTTAATTTCTGGACTAAAATAACACATGACTTTGAAGGAAGAGACCTTTACTCTGTAAAAGTTGTCTGCTGCAGCAAATAATAATTGGTCTACTTCTCACTACCACAGCTGGAGTGAGGGATGTGAGGGGACCTAGTTGAGATGGTCTTGCTTTTGGGTTGAGAGGAAAAAATTTCAGTGTGAACGCTGAATCAGACTCTTTCACTTATTATTGTGAGAGAGAAAGAGAGACAGAAAGACCTTTTACAGATCTTATGGATGAGGATCTGTTTTGATTTATTGTTTCATTTAACTCTTTCATGGCCACATTCATGGCCTTTGGTTTGTATCTTGGATATTGTTTGATCTTGCACATCATGTTTTATGGCAGTAGCTCATGCAAGTGGTTTACTCATGAGGACACATGGAGTTCTTACCACAAATTATTTTCTTAAATTTATTTAACATTGTTTTGCAAAATGTCTTTTTATAATGCGTATTTTCCAATTTATTAGTTGTATCTGGTATATAACTTTGGCTCAAATTATTTTTAGAATAAAAGATCTTGAATATACTGAGTAAAATTTTTGTATATTTGAAAATAAAAACAGAAAGTCATCAAAACTTTTAAATGTGAGATTCATGCAAGAAATCCAAACATTTTGAGAAAATTCTGTCATGTTACCTCATTGAGGCAAAAAAATAGCTTATATATGATTATTTTAACATATTATAATTTTACATAATTTGTTATTCTAATCAAAATTCTTCTTTATAGAATAATAGAATATAAATATGGAATAATTTAAAACTGATAATCCCAAGACAAATCATCTATACTGATAATTTTTTACATCTACTAATACTTTTTATTTTATTTTATTTATTTTTTTAAATTTTTTTTTATTTCAGCATATTATGAGGGCACAAATGTTTAGGTTACGTATATTGCCCTTGCCCCACCCGAGTCAGAGCTTCAAGCGTGTCCATCCCCCAGAGGGTGTGCACTGCACCCATTAGCTATGTATATACCCATCCTCTCCTCCCCACTCCCATCTTTCCGTTACTTTTTAATGTTTCATAGGGAAAAATATGCTATTAAAAAGTATTAGGGAGGTTGTTTGGACATTGCATCGAATTTTAAGAAAAAATTATATTTTACTATACATATACATTGGAAAAGGGACTCCTCAGTACTCTTACTTGCACTAGTTTAAAGAAAGTAGGAGATAGTAGGGAGAAGAAATGTTGCCTCTAAACATTAAAATAAAGCGGTGTTTAGTTGGAATACATGCCTGGTTGTCAATAGAAGGTTCATATACATATTGTAAATTAGTGTTTGGATACTAACTACAATTTTTATACATTTATTTTTTAAAATGATTTTATAGAGTTTGATTTGAGTAGATGAAATCACTGGCAATTATCTCAAAATTGAAATAACTTTTTCAAGAACATCAAGTCAATTTGAATAATGTTTCAACCCATGAATGTCAAAGAAGAAAGTAGGATCAAATTGTGTGTTATGTAAGTTTTGTTATAATTACAATAGGTGGAATTACAACTTGCTGTTTTAAGTTTCAATGTATATATTGTGTATTTCTGCATATTATGGGTAAGTGAAGTATCCCAAGAATGGAAAAATAAGTTTTTCTATTTTTTAACACATTTATAACCCCTATGGAAATTTCTTTTAGAATTTTTATTCTAAATTTTTTCTCAGATCATTAACTGCACTGAAAATGTATAATTTCCAAAATGGTAAAACTGTGCTTTATAAATATAAAATAAACATATGTTAATTATTTTACTTAAGTATTTGATTAATGTTGAGTATTGGTAAAATATTATAACTCAACCCAAATAAGAATTTGACTTACAGAGAATTATATTCTCTACTGAGCAAAATTCATTTGCATTTCAATGAAGAAAAATTATTTTCATAGCTATGGGCAGGTGACATTTGCATTGTTATAAGTTTTTTACAATTCTAGTCCTTCAGAGTTGTAAAATGTCTCAGTCAATCAAAAACAATCAAAGGCCCACAGCCCTCTGGAATCAGATAATCCTCTGAAGGACAGCCAGTGTCCAAAATATCACTACAAAAAGCTGCCAGTCATCTCTTTCGCCTGTTTCTAAATCTTTGACAAATTTTGCTGAAAGTGTCTCCCACTCCCCTTTATAGGCATCGCCTGTTTCCTTCTATTGTATTTTCTTATGCAGTATTTTCTTTGTAGAATTGAGCTCAATATGGTATAGTCAATTGTAAGTTTCATTGCTTGCAAGAATATTTTCATATCATTAAGGATTTCTTAGAAAGATTTTAATGGATGCATAATATGAATCCCCTAAAAACAATGCAACCCTTCTAATGTTCATCATAGTGTTCAAGTATCTGCTATTTTAAACGAATCCATGAACAGCACTATACATAACATATTAAACTATAACCCATCATATTTAACTAAATAAATTTCAACAAATAATATAGCAACAAATGTTTTATACTATTTTTAGAATTAGATCTTTGCAAATAAAATATATTCTTGATTGTTTTTACATATATACACACTTTTAATATCGATATAGATAATGTCTGTATTTGTATTAGGGTTATTAGATTTTGTATCTAACCCAATATGATAAGTGAAAAATATTAACTCACTTTAAAAATCATATTTATCCAATAACTAATGAGACTGAAAATATTTTGCATACTTATTGGCTATTTGAACTTTCTTCTTTGAAAATGGTCTGTTCGTACCTTTTGAATTTTTTTTGTTCTTTTCATGTTAAAATAATAAAATTTAATTGGTTCTAGTAACAATGTTGAAATATGCACAGTGATGGTCAAGAAATCTCCCCAAATCTTTTGTGTTTTGAGAAATAGCTTATTCAAAGAACCACCCTTGCCAATGTGATTTATTAATAAGTAGACTTACAGATGACTACTTACTTATCTTTGACAAGGCCAGACACAGATCCTCCAGATTCCCCTTCCTTATCTCGTTAATGGTTAACTGAACTGGTTTTTCTACTAACAAATCCGGATAAACTTCAGTCAGACTTCTCTCCTCACCCAGGCCCCTCAACTTTGGCCCACACTTTAGGGGAGTATTTTATTCTTATTTTAAATCATAAAAATACTGGTGTAATCTCCTATGAATAAACTACAAAAGTAAAAACATCCAAAGAAGCATTCTACAAATAACTCATCTGACATGATTATACTTAATTTAGAATTCACTGATGAAAAATGCTTACATTAGGAAACAGAATACTTTTTCATCATTTGCCACTCTCTAAGTTCTCGTTGGCTAAATTGAAGCTAAATTCTATAAATTTGTATTTGCCGAATCAATTAGATTATCAATTATGGTAATATTTTCTCTATCATTATAGAACATAAAAAATTAAAAATGGTCAAAGCTTTACCTGAGTTATTGTAATTTCATAATAATAACTATAGAATTCTGCAGACCCAGTATAGCACCTCTTGAAAAGAAAATATAATGTTTTGTTTTTAAGTTGTACCGACAAAGACATACTTTTTGGAAGTCTTGACTATCCAATCTATTCCTTTGTCCTCAACCCATTTCCAAGAAAAGCAGTATCTGTCTGATTCCAGGCTCTTAGTTCTGTCTCTTGTCTGTGATTGTATACCTGCCAATTTGAACCTAATTATCCAAATTCATGCTTTTTTCATGAATCTCGCTACAATTTTCTGTATATGCCCTACAGTACAGGATTTACTGAGTATTAAACCAACCTTATACAGCCCTATTTCAGAATTCTCTAGGCACAAATACACAGCCAATCCATCTAAACCCTGCTCAAAGAGAAATTCAGTTTTATGCCTGAAGAAAGAAGTGTGTTATTGATGTTCTGTAGCGGACATTCCTGGACTAATAGACTTGCTATAATAACCTGGATTTTACAGAGGGGAGCTATTAACTAAACCTAGCTCAGAGATTTAAAGCCATACCACAAAATGACCATGGGGAGAGTTGGAGATCCAGGATATTTCCATTATAAACTGTTTCAAAATATTTTTACTTTACTTGGTGTGCTCTATACCAAGGTTCGGCAAACTGCAGCCTGAGGCCATATCCAGCCCTCTCTCTGTTTTGGTAAATAAAATTTTATCAGAGCACACCCTTGTTCATTCATTAACTGCTGTGCATAGCTGCTTTTGTGCTACAAAAGCCTCCTAGTTGAGTAGTTGCTATACAGACCTTACCTATATTATTCCCAGAACTGTCTTTCTTAGCATGCATCTAGTGGAGTCACAGAGGGTACCACATAGAGAAAGGCTTACATTTAAGGTACAATTATCTGCAATTACAGTCTTGAAATTCTTTTAAAAATTATCTTTGAGTTAGTGTTTTGTGAAGTCTGTTGGAGCAACAGACTGGAAACTTGGTGTGTCAGCTCACATATCTATCCATCTGCTTCGCTGCCCAAGAAGGATTCTCCTGACGGCTGCTCCATTATGACCCAGTCTGACCATCTCTTTCCTTCCTTATCTGGTTCATCAGTAGCTGCTACCTGCATTGGTGGGGGGCTCCTTGTTCCATTATCCAGAGGTCCTGGTCTGGACCACAGGAAGGGTGGACTCAGGCATGTGCTGCTGGTGTTTCAGGGAGGGCCACGATGGCCATCTTTCCGCTCAGAGCCGGCAGTGCTACTACAGAGCATTCCCCAAGACAAGGCAAGGGCTTTTCTCCAACCTCTACCCATCATTTTGCACTGATCCCTTTGGTAGCTGAAACTTTTTCTCCCCTAAACCTGTCAAAAGTATGCATTTAACTCTACTGCATCTTCTTGATCAAAGAATGATCCCAGGGCAAAAATGGATCTGTAATCCAGACTTACCTCTATCTCCGTATCCTCCATGGTGTCTCAAATTTGTTAAGCCAACTATTTTCCTAGCTTTTGGTTGTCCTTAAAAGATTGCTTGCACGTTTCTTTGGAACTTTCTCAGTGACTCTAAGCAAAAGGGATCCATCATTATTAGAAGTAAAAATTCATTAAGTATATATTTAAGAAGTAAACATTGTTTTCTTAACTAAGATGTTCAAAAGGTTTTAACAGTACTTTTTTTTTTTACTCACATAATAGTTAAACTTAACATGAAAAGGAGATTGGCTTGATGATTCAGATTATTTTAAATAATTTTATTTTTAACTGCAATTTTCTTTTCAAACACTGCATGAACTACCAATGCAGTAGATAACATTTGAAGGTCTGCAGAATTTCTCATATAGCCAGAATGAGACTGTACACGTCGCTGATGCTGAAGACACATTCTGAAATTTTCAATTCATTAACGACCTGCAGATGCAGGTCATTTTATCCAGCAACTTAAATTTATTTAACACCCAGAATAAATGGATAGAATCAAGGGGATGTTTACGTGTCATATTACTTGGAACTCAAAATCTTTCTCACAAGAGGTTCAAAATATCTTTCTTAATTTAATTCACTCTCAAAGTGTAATGATACTAATATAATCACCTTTTGTGTTTTAGCTAAGATTGAAAATAAATGGAGTAACCAAAATGGTTAAGCATTGATACTCATGAAATATAGGATAAACATGATTGCTTAGCCACAAATGTGTGACAAAGGCAAAGGCCTCTCAATTCTAAGATATTTATTTAAGAAAATGGAGCCAAATACTCAGGAAATCACATTTATGAAAAATATTTTCATTATTTTTTGTTTGTTTTATACAAAGAATTGACTCTAGTCAGTACTTTGGTTTAGGGACTGGTTTTGGAACTAGAATCTTGCCTGAATTTATATAATGTAAGTGATGGCAGATTAATTCATTGTTTTTAAGTTTCTATGTCCACAGCCCTACTGAAGTCATTCTGACATAAATCATTAGAAAAAGATAAAATCACTTGTATAGTCGTGCCCTCCCAAAATGATGAGCTGACACGTTTTATTTTTGCTAAATGGCTTCATCTGAAACAGTATATTCTAGTGTGACAGGGATTCAGTAATCAGAGACAGTTTAGAAATGCCACTATAGGCAATAAAAGACCACAGCAATATATTATTTTGAGGTTCCTTTCATGGGATATAGGATAGATCGTAATGTTTGTTCTATGAAAGGAAACTTTAAAACTGCATAGAAACATGAAAATAAAGTGATTAATGAGAGGCTATGTCCAGCATCTAAAACAAGAATCTGGACTACGCTCATATCAGTACTTTTGTCTAAAATTAGCCCAGAGAATTCAATGATTTATATCTTGGAGTGATATTGAACTATTTGAGGGAAATAATAGTAATAGGAAAAAAACAGTTTACCTATGAGACTTTCATTGTTAATTTGATAAAAATTTATCTGTTCATTAAGATGTACATCTTAGAAATCTTGCTTTTAAGAATAAATTACTTCTTTGAGGACTCTCCATACTGTTTTCTATAGAGGTTTGTACTAATTTGCAGTCCCACCTGGGTGACGGGCATACTTTTAAGCCTGACTCAAGCATTACAAAAGTGACCCTTGTAACCAAAAACATTTGTACCCCCATAACATTTTGAAAGTTAAAAAAAGAATAAATTAAACCAAAGCAAAAAATAAAATAAATCTGTCTAAAACATCACAATTGGCATTTATAAAGAAGTTATAATGAGTTATGTATAGCTGATTTTTGCCAATGGATTAGCACAGGTAGCATTCCCTACTGCTTTAAAGAAACTGAGGTGAGAGGAGGGGATGGGTATACTCACACCTAATGGGGGCGGTGCCCACCGTCTGGGGGATGGACACGCTTGAAGCTCTGACTCGGGTGGGGCAAAGGCAATATACGTAAACATTTGTACCCCTGCAATATGCTGAAATAAAAAAACGATAAAAAAGAAACTGATAATCTGCAAAACTCAAGCTGATTTTTACATTTAGTTTATGTAATTAAATTATTTATTATTAAATACCCATACATATTAATCAAAATACCTAAAACCTTCGAAATCTATGTTGATATAAAGATACGCTTCTGTTGTGTCATTTTTGTGTCCTTCCAAAATTTACATGGTGAAATCCTAACTACTATGTGATTCTAGGTAGTGGTTCTTTGGGAGGTAATGAGGTCATGAGGGCTCCACTCTTACCGGTGCCTTTATGAAAGAGACTCCAGAGAGCTCTCTAGTTCTCTTTCCACTGTGCAAGAATACAAGAAGATGACAATCTGCAACCTGAAGACGGCCCTCACCAGAACCCAACCCTGTTGGCACCCTGATTTCTGACTTCTTGTCTCCCAAATGGTGAGAAATATATTTCTATTGTTTATAAGCCATCCAGCCTGTGGTGCTTTGCTATAGCAATCCAAAGGTACTGAGACACTTTCCCTTCCTTACAAGTGTTTTCCAAAGACTTAGTATCCACAGGATATTTTCTAACACCTAATTATTTTACTGAATTTTTACCATTGCATCTTTGAACATGAAATTAATTCAACGATCCTTTTCCAGAACTTTCATTCTCTCAACTCCTTTCTTTAATTGTTGGGTTACTTTTATACTATCAGCCAAGAAGTTATTCCCATTTCCTTTAGGGATATTTCTCTAACCCATCTTGTTTGGGTAGATGCTTTTCCTGCACGTTCACTAGCAAATGAGGGAGGATCATAGCTTTGCCATACTGCCCATATCTGCCCAGTTATCCATCTGCCTTCCTTAGAAATCACTATGTCCCATTTTCCTCTCTGTCCTATTCATCGCATCCCCACAGGCACATGAGTCAGTATCTGATATATTCCTGATAATTATTTGTTGAACAGATAAAATCTTCGATAGTACTGCCTTATCAGAAAGATTATGTAAGTAATAGTTGGCTGTTTCCTGATTCATAAAATGTCATAAATACTAATTACAGAAAGCAGTACCTAGCCAGGAAAGAGTAGAAGAAATAAAGTCAGCTCATCCAGTGGACCATAGATAAACTTTAAAATATTCCAGTCTTGTCTTGTTTCAGTCTTGATCTCAATATGTAGTTCACATCAAAACACTCTAATTTGCACACTTATGCACTAATAGGTTGTTTTTAATTTCTGCTTGGTCCTAAAAATATTGATTTTGCCTTGTAACTTTGGAAGAAAATAAAAGGATAAAATTTAAATTGCACCTAGTGTAATTATATTACAAAGACTGGTACAGAGCCAATTTCAGAGTATTAGCCGAAGACAGTCATCAGACTACAGAATTTGATAGTTATAGTCACTATCAATCAAAAGTAATAAAAGTGATTTCTGACTGAATAATAAAATTTATGTTTTCATTATCTTTATGGTACACCTAAAATGACCATGAAATAAACTAATTCATTCTACTTTATGGAATAAACTGAATTTATTTCACACCATTACTAGCAATTCTACTTTAATAGATTTATAAATTTGCCAAATAACATTCCTGAAGGTGTATTCAGAAATAAATTTACCACCTAATGTTTTATTTCTTCTCATGTCTTTTGTGATGGAAATGATTGCTTAAATGTTCTATTTGGCCCTTTACTTTGCTAAATTTCCTCACAATAAATTAATTCATATTAATTAGCAATGTTTAAATTATCACTATAAATTCATTCAAATGTTTATATATTTAATTTTCATTTTGGTTAAAACTACATCTGAAACTTTTATTAAAAGCATCTACATTGTAATTTAAAGTAATTATACTTTGAACTTGTGATTACACACAGAAGCTGTTTCAAGTATTTTTCAGTCTTAAAACATTCGCACTTTATTGTTGTCTTGCTAAACTTTGTTGGCAGATTAATGACTGTTTCTTACTTTTGTAATTAGTTTTTGTGACTCAAGTTCACTTTTTAGAACTGAGCTGTCCTACACAATAAGGAATGTAGCAATCGAGAACTTGAAATTTGACTACTTCAAATTGAGAGTATAAAGAATATATGGACTTTCAAAGACAGTGAAAAAGAGAATAATGTAAAATATCTCAATAAGAAGGTAATAAAATCATTTTAATATATTGGATTCAATCAAACATTAAAATTAATTTTACTTTTTTTTTTTTTACTTTTTAATATGGCTACGAGAATGTTTAAAGTTACATAAATGGATAGCATTTGTGGCTCACATTATATTTCTTTTGGACAATGCCGTTCTAGCTTTTGTTCAATGGCCCTTTGCATATATCATTGCCCATATTTTAAAAAAATATTCAACTATTCTGTTTTTTCACCTGAAAAATACTTAAAAAAAAAAAAACAACTTGTCATTGGTACCACCTGAAAATAATTGAACTCTTCAAATCTGCCTTACACCTTGCTATTTGATATATGGAAGAGGATTGATTGCTGATTTTGTGTGTGTGTGTGTAGGAGTGAGAGAGAGAATTTTGAAGGTTTAATGTGTTAGATCCTCTTTAGTGGTATTACATGAGATATCTCATTTTAGTCAAACAAGGTCCAGGTAAGAGAGGTATTATTTCTATTTTACAGAGAGAGAATTTCTATTTTACAGAAAGAATCTTGAGGAAGATTAAGTAACTTGTCCAATATGTATTTCTCTAAGGAAAATATTTTTTAATTTTTTTTTTTTTGTTGTTGTTGTTGTTGTTGAGACAAAGTCTTGCTTTGTTGCCCGGGCTAGAGTGAGTGCCGTGGCATCAGCCTAGCTCACAGCGACCTCAAACTCCTGGGCTCAAGCAATCCTTCTTCCTCAGCCTCCTGAGTAGCTGGGACTACAGGCATGTGCCACCTTGCCCGGCTAATTTTTATATACATATATATATTTTTAGTTGTCCAGCTAATTTCTTTCTATTTTTTTAGTAGAGATGGGGTCTCGCTCTTGCTCAGGTTGGTCTCGAACTGAGCTCAAACGATCCACCCACCTTGGCCTCCCAGAGTGCTAGGATTGCAGGCATGAGCCACTGCTCCTGGCCTAGGAAAATATTTTTTAATTGACAAAATTTTCACAGTGCCATATTATGATAATGTAGCTATTTGCTAAAAAAATATTCTTAGTGATATTAGTACCTTGAGCTTTATAACTTTCAATATTCTCAAAATTTTCTTGTAATATCTCTCGACTTTTGTCAGGTATATCTTAATTTTGCCACAAATCATTTGAGGCTACTGCTATCTTTATCTTGTCCATTGTTATTCTATTTTTATATGAATTTTATATAAATTAATGACTATAAAATTATTTCTAATATCTCATACACTTATTTAATGAATTCTTATAATGATTTGGATAATAAAATCAGAAAATAAATACTACACTTTGGTATTTTAACAGTATGTGATAACAGTGTATGTCATGGATCTGGTTTCAGTACAGCAAAACCTTTTTGTAATCAATCTAAAGAGATCTTAATCATTGAAAACATATAGATGGCACAGTTATAGTTATGATAAACGGTGATATCCAGTTATAACAAGAATAAACATAACTTCAGATTTGGCACAAGAAGAATGGGATTAAATGAAATTATCTTTCTACTTGACCACAAGACACACTGCCTGGTCATTCATCATGAAAATGCATCAGGCTGGCCTGTGTCTTGAGAACACACAGAGGAGAACTCTTGAGATAAATCTACGTTAGTCTACCATGGGGTTTTGCTCCATATCTCTAGAAAACTCCCAGCTGTTTCGTGTTCATGTGTCTTGTTTTGTTTTCCTAAGTGGGTGATGGTATGTATTAAATGTTATCTTTTAAATATATTCCAAAAGTAATGTAACAATTTTAAGTGTCAATATTTATAATATTTTAGAAATTACTACCTTTCAAATATTTAAACTAATAAACTTTAAATGGCATCTTAAAACTCTACAGGTGTATAAATAGTTTTTCAAAATACTTTTGAAGTTAGAAATGCAAAAACAATGAAGACTGTTACTCTACTTCTATTATAAATCTACTAAAATGCAAGGTTTTATAATTTTGAAAGCATTGATTCATACCACAAATATTACTTATTTAATTAGCTTTAGTAAACATAATTTTATGAAACATTTATCTTTTTATCAGAAAGTAATTTATCTAATTATTTAAATAGTTATGAAAAAATAGCGTATTTTTATGCCAATACTTCACATTGTCCTAGTTTTCTCATCTAATTTTCTTAATGTAATTTTTTTCTCTATACATATTTTCTAACCCACATTAAATCTTTTAGAAAATGTACTCTAAATAATTACATACACAGATAGAATGATGTTTAGTAGAGACAAAGAGTTATTAGTTTACTATCTGAGCACTGGAAGAAGCTATGTTTGTTCAAGAGATAATTTGACATTTTGTATTTGCAAAAAATTGTTGATGAACATCAGAAATGAACAGCATGTGTGAAAGTGAGCCAGCAAAAGAAGACAAAACATCAAATTGGAATGAGGCAGCTCAATAATGAATCATTTGATAAAAATCACCCTCTAAGGATCATAGCCAAAGACTTCAAAGAGGAAGGATTAATATATTTTAATGGTCACCTATAACTTATTATAGTGTATTCCCATACTGATGCCCAAAATTTGTAGTTAATGTAAATGCAGGCTGGAAAGCATGAAATAGCTGAAAGAAATGAAATATTAGAAAGATACCAAATTCAGTAGATGGAGGAATCTTAAACTAGGTATAACATGTTCCTTCACATCCTTATAGCAAGACTCTGGAGATACTTGATCAGGGTATTCCATTTCCCAAAATATTTGGATGGAAGTTTGAATCAATTTTATTTTTAGTTTCAAGGGGACGGAGCACCCTCAGTAGATATGACTGCAGTATAATGCTCCCAAGTGAAATGAAATGAAATAAATACTATGTTAATTAAGTTACTTCTATTTCTATAGTCAGTTGTAAAAGTTTCCTTTGGTAACTGTTAAAAATAAAATGGGCTGTGATTTTAACAGTCCTCTGCATGAAGTACAGTTTAAATACTTTAATTTTGTAAAAATGTGATATTAATTGGCTAAGACTGCCAAGGCAATTATACTATCTGTGGGTGGTTTGAAGCTGATGCTGATCATTGGTGCTTCATCAAGTTTAATAAAATGATACTGCTTTTTTTTTGCCTGAATAAATCCCAAGCAAGTGAACCATGTAGTACTATTCTTTCAGCAACACTTATGGAATTCATACAATATTAGTTTTAAAAGGAATTAAATATACTTTAATCCAACTCCGCGATTTTACTGATAAAGTAATTGTGGTCTGGAGAATTTGAATAACTTGTTCAAACATTTATATACCAAGCCCCAGCATCTGAGAAGGACTTGAATTTATGTCTCTAGCTTCCTAGTTTACTCCATACTCCTTTCAACACAAAATATAAGATTCGGTGAAAAAGATATCAGTAATTCATTACCAATTTACCAGCAGCCAAAATTGAATCAGAATATTATTATTGTAATCTCATCTGGAAAATGTTTTATATCTCAGAATTTAGTTCATTCATTAAATAGATAGTTAAATTATAGAGTATTTACAAAGGAAAATGATTTAAAATAAATTATATTCTGATTTTTTATTGAATTTAATATTTCTCTACATTTTCATGTATCATCAAAATTTGTTTCAGAAAACCACACAATTTGAGCATATTTTATAAAGCATAGTATCTTCTTTTAAATAAGTCATAAAATTAAGATTATCTCAAAAAATTAATTGTAAAGTTGTTGTCTTTAAAGAAAATTCTACTTTCAAATTGGTATTCATAAGAAGATTGTACACAGGGAATATAGAAATTAGTTAACTAAAGTTTGGCACCTAAACCTGTGAATCAGATTCAAGTTTGTCATAGTTGAATGAACAAAGTATTTTAAAAGTGAATCATAGACTTTAGTCATGGTATTATTAGACTAGCTCTATGACCTTAAGAAACTATTAATACTTAAACATTGGGGTCTAAATTTCAACATCTGAAAAGTAAGAGAATAATATATAATTACTTAGGATTTTCCATCTTCTCTATGTTTATATGATTTAATACTTTAAAATATCATGTCTGAAGAGTTAGTTTAAAAATGAACAGAAAGCACAAGATAATGGCATTTTTTTTTTAATCAAAGTAAGTTAGTTTTCCACAGAAACATGGGTTAAATGGTGACTTAGTACACCTCTGTGGTTTGAACATGTTCCCCAAAGTTCGTATGTTGGAAATTGAATCGCCTGTTGGGAGGTGGGTCCTAATAAAAGGTGATTAGGTCATGAGGGGAGGGCTCTGCCCTCATGAGTTGATTAATAGCTTTATCATGAGAGTGGGTGAGTTATTGCAAGAATGGGTTGTTATAAAATCACACTCAGCCCCCTCTTGCTGTCTCCCTCTCTTGCTTTTCTGCCTTCTGCCATGGGATGACACAGCAAAAGGCCCTCTCCAGATTCAGGCCCTTCCACTTTGGAATTCCCAGCCTCCAGAACTGTAAGAAATAAATTTCTTTTTTACAAATTACCAACCTGTGGTGTACTGCTACAGCAACACAAAATGCACTCACACACACACACACACACATTTTCTCATATGGTGGACAAAATGAAATTATAAAGTTTATATATAATTGCATTGTAATAACATAGAAGTATAAATATTTAAATTATAAATAGACATTTTTAAATATATATGTATTCATTAACCAATATCCTATCTAAACTCCATAATTACTATGAAAAAGATAGGTAATAACAATTAATAAAAAATTATGCAGCATTTTACATAAGGCCAGAGGATGGCTGAATGTTTTCCAATATCCCACTGAAACATTGTTTCAATGATCCAAGCTTAGCAGGGACTGTTTAATTTTCTAGGAGATATATTATTGTTTCATTTTGATATTCGCTCTTAAGGAAGGCCACCTACTCAGTGAACTTATATATTAACTTCCAGTTTGGGAAACAAATAAAACGAATTGTATTAGTAAAAGTTAGTCATCTTAATCTAATACTCTTTATGAATATTGTCCCCAAATTTCTGGGCCCTTGAGTGATCTTGGAATTGCCTTAGTCCCCTAGTTACTTAATGCATTACATAAACTCTTTGACATATGTTAATGTTTTAAGTATTTTTGAAAATTATACTTAAATTAAAAACAATAATAACGAAAGAATTGAGCATGATCTTTCAATGACAAAATCAGACAGGTTAATTTCTATGTGGTCATGTCTTCCAAGGTGTTTTGGTTTTAAAAATGGGTCATTTCCTTTGTTTTCTCAGTAGAAGTAGTTGAGGAACAGTGTCGTGTGTCTCAACCATCTTTTCTAATTGAGAATTATACTTCTTAACTTAACAAAAGTTACTTGTGATTTACCTCAAGAATACAAAATTGAAGAAATAAAGAAAATGTATGAAACAAAACATTGGCAATAGGTGTGGGAGAATAAGAAGGTTGTAGGGGCGGGGGGCAAAGTGAGTTCACAATGGAAGAAAGAGTCAAATATTCTAAGGGTGAAATTTTATTCCAACCACAATGCCTGAAATATTTAGGCTGAGGGAGGGAGGAAATTAGTTTTTTTTTTTCCAATAGGGAAAAAGTAAAAGCAATTTAAGGGAATAAATTTCCTTCTCCAATGCTGCCTATACAATTGAGATTATTGAATAATTTCCCTACCAACTAAATGAAGCTTACAAAGAAAGAAAAGACTCTAGAACTTTCTTAAGAATGGTAATGCATTAACATCATACCTTATAAATGGCCTATGCAAAAAACATGCTAAATTATGCTTAGCAAAGAGTTTTTCCATACTCTTCAACGATTTACTAGGGCCTTTTTCTTAGAACTCATCAGCAAGTCATTTTAAAGTTATCATGCTGTGATTAACTGCTGTGCCACTTTCCCCCCTCAAAATTCATGAAAAATGCAGACTTACTATCTGTTTCACCCATTGTATGAGTCTCACAACTGATTTTATCATGATCTCTCATGCTGGGTTTATAGATTGCTTGAGCTGGGGGTGAGAATGCCTGCTGATACTGTCACAGAGCAATCTAGTCAGGCTCTTCTAAGCGAATCTGTTAAAACTGTCAACAAGTAATAGCCATTAACTTTGAAGATAAACAGAGATGGACTCTTTCCTCTAATGTATCTAGGAATGGAAGCTGAAAAATAAGGTCTCAGGAAAGAGAAGAGTTTTGTTTGTTTCCTCTCCTTTTGTATTATTGGACAGACTAATACTTAAAACCTAAGCCCTGGAAATAAAGAGAAGTGACTGCCTTTTAAAATGCATGTCTTCAATAGATTACCAGAAAGTAACTGACGTTTATTTGGATGTGCTTTTTTCTTATTTTTTTGCTTATGATCTAAAAGAAATTTACTTTGAAGACAATATATTTTAGAAACTCGATGGTACATATATGCAGTTGATTCTGGTGATTCACAGCAGTTAAGCTCTATAATAAGTTGCCACTCGGAACTAAAATAAAATTTTAAGCCCCCCAGATGAGTGAATGGACCCCATCTTGGCCAAGAAACCTCAGAAAAACCCTAAAGCTGAGTTGCTGGCCATGAGAGGGGAGGTCAGACACCCTGCCATGTTCCCTACCTTCTTGGAGATATCCTATGTAACAATAAGATGCTAAATCATTAACAGGCCTAAAGCTATGCCAGGCAAAGGTTAAACCACACACTTGAGTTTCAATGTCCAGTGGCTTGTCTCTGATTAACAGACATCCTTATTTTAAGGTAAAATATTCCAAGACTTTAAACAAAGCTTCATTTCTTAACCAATTACAAATGAAAGAATCTTTAAACCTACCTATAACCTGTAGGTCCCCTTCTGCTCCCCACTTTTGAGATGTCCTACCTTTTCAGGCCACACCAATGTACTCCTCCAAATATTGACTTAGGGTCTTATGAGTAATTATTGTCTCCATGACTGTACAAAACCAAGCTGTAACCCAGCTACCCTGGGCACATTTTCTCAGAATCTCTTGAGGCCATGCGCTTCAGGCTGGTCATACACATTCAGCTCAGAATAAACCTTTAAATTATTTTAGAGTTTGGTATTTTTCCCTTAACACCACAAACACTGAATTAGTAAATACTAAATAATTGCTCTGGTGAGGGGGGTGAGAATATATAATATATTACATACATTATGAATAATAAAAAAACTCATTCTGTTAAATTCTATTTTCTATATTTTACAACAGAGAAAATGAGGTTCAGAGTGTTAAGTGACTTGCCTGAGGCTGCCCCTCTAGTAGTTGTCAGAGTTAGGATTCAAACCCTGTTGGGCTGCCTCAGAACCAAAGCTTCTTACACTATACTGCACCCCACCGTGTCTTACCTTCTGGACATCCCTGTATGAAACAAGAAGACAGAGTGTCACCTTGCTTGACCTCAGCTGACAACGTGCATGTGGGGAGACTCACATTTTCCCTTGCTTTGCACATGTCTGTGAACCACTATAAAACATCACAAGTTTTAACTTGGGGGTTACAAGCAAATTTTAACAAGTAGGTAAATTTTCAAATAAGGAATTTGCAAATAATGAAGATTGACTGTATTTTGTGTAGAACAATTTTTGTGTAGATGGAAAGAACAATTATATAGTACACATCCATCTCTCTCTCTCTCTCTCTCTCTCTCTCTCTCTCTCTCTCTCTCTCTCACACACACACACACACACACACACACACACACACACACACACTAACAGAGTACAATAGCAACTCTGAAATTGTATTGTTTCCTTTCCTTGAATGTTATTTACCTTAGGTCAGAGAAGATGCCATACAAATCTATAAATCTTTTTTTCTTTTTTCTTTGAGACAGTTTTTTCTTTTTTCTTTGAGACAGAGTCTTGCTCTATTGCCCTGGGTAGGGTGCAGTGGCATCATTATAGCTCACTGAAACTTCAAACTCCTGGGCTCAAGAGATCCTGTTGCCTCAGCCTCCTGAGTAGCTGGGACTGCAGGAGCGTGCCATGATGCCCAGCTAATTTTTCTGTTTTTAATAGAGACAGGTCTTGCTCTCACTCAGGATGGTCTGGAACTCCTGATCTCAAGTGATCCTCGTGCCTCGGCCTCCCAGAGTGCTAGGGTTACAGGTGTAAGCCATCGCGCCTGGTGCCATATGAATCTTTAGGCACAGTGCTTGTCACAATGTTGGCTGAATTGTCTATAATTTGATTTAAATTCCTATAGCATACACAGTGATGTGTGTGTGTGTGTGTGTGTGTGTGTGTGTGTGAGAGAGAGAGAGAGAGAGAGAGAGAGAGAGAGAGAGAGAGAATTTTACTCTGCATCATATGGTAGTGATTTAATTGAAAATACAAAATCCAGGGTCAGATATAAAACAACATTTTGAAAACCGAAATCAAAATCTCATAATCCAAAGGTGATTGTAACAAGTGCTTTGGCTGTATTCAGTTCTATTAAATACCAATTTGTAAACTAGCATGATAAATTCGAAATGATTTTGCATTCGTGAGATAAGTTGCTTCAAGGTGCATTAATAGACTAGAGATACTCCATCAGCAAAACAGGCCTTTCATTAACAAGTCTTTCTATTGGTCCCCTAGATTTAGAATTCTGACTGGTTTTCTGACTGGTTCTGACTGGTTTTATGCTGCATATCAGATTATTTTGTTGCCTGGCTTTGACTACAACTTTAGGTAATTCCTGCCTTTAGAACAATGTTACTAACACAAATATACCTTTCAAGCAAGTTGATATCAAAATGCATAAAAGGAGGGAGAATTTTTTTTTAGCTTTACATCTGGGGCTATGATCAATTCCAAGATAATTTCTCCCAATATATTCTCCCAGTCTTTGGTGTGCCTTTTAATTTTAGTAATAGTGACTTTTTCAGAACAAATGTTTTATTTTTATCTTTATGAAGTCAGTTTTTTCAAGTTCATGATTTCAGTGCCATATTTTTAAAATATTTGTCGAAGTTATCAAACTGTAAAATTATTAAGAAATGAAATTCCAGGTAAGTATTACAATACTGATGTAGTGGAAGAAAAGAAGCTAGATGAAGGGAAAAAAGCAAGCTAAAGATTTTATTATATTTGGGAAGAGGCTTCAGATATTGAGTAACTCCGAACATCATTAGAAGAAAACACAGTATTTGAAGAGATTATGTATATTTGTGTGTGCATATGTCTCTGTGTGTGATATGTTCGTATGTATTCATTTCCCATTTATCAGTTTGGGAATCCTGTCAAAAATAAATTGACCGTTATATTAATTCTTCAAGTTAAATAATATGACTTACCAATTTGCTATCAAAGTTTGTATGGCCATTCCATGTTTTATTCATTCTCATAGAAATTTTACCCACTTTATTAATGTCTAAAAACCAGCCTCCTGACATTTGAATTTAGATTCCTTACAATTTAAAGATCAATGTGGAGAGAATTAATATCTAAAGAATTAGAATCTTTGGATCCATATGGTATACCCCTACATTTGTTTAAGTCCTCTTTAATTTTGCTAAGCAATTTTATATAATTTTCACTGAAAAGGCCTTGGCCTTTTTTT
Source organism: Indri indri (assembly GCA_004363605.1). Classification (NCBI taxonomy): domain Eukaryota; kingdom Metazoa; phylum Chordata; class Mammalia; order Primates; family Indriidae; genus Indri; species Indri indri. The sequence continues at coordinate 22,919 of RJWJ010012934.1, forward strand.
GATAATTCTAAAGTATTTTGTTTCTTGACACTCATGTAAATAGATTTTTTATATGTTACTCAAATCTTATTTAATTTCATAGACAGAACGAAAACAAATTTATGGTTCAGATAAATAAAATTAAAATACCTGTCATCAAATGTTTGTTACAGAACTAGGGACAAAGGCAATTGGTAAAACACTATCATATTGATACACTGAGAAACTCTTTTATGACTCTGAAGCATTGTTATAACTTTAATGTTGCTATGGTAGATTTTCAAATTGCATTTTCTAATGGTTCACTGCTCGAATATAGAAATAAAATGTATATTTATATATTAAATTTGTATCCTATGACCTTGTTAATTTTGTTTACTATACCTTATAGTTGTTTTGTAGATTCCCTATGATGTTCGAAGGAAACAATTATTACAGATGCAAATAAAGGCAATTTTTTAAGATTTAACCCTTAATTTTTTATTGATGCATAGCAAATGTACATATTTTCAGGGTGTGTGTGATAATTTAATACATTCATATAATTTTTAAAGATCAAATCGGTATAATTAGGGTATAGATTACTTTAAATATTTGCCTTTTGTTTATGCTAAAAACATTCAAATTACTCTCTTCTAGCTATTTTGAAATAGTCATTAAATTATTATAAATTATAATCACCCTACTGATCTATCAAACACTAGGTCTTATTACTTCTATCAAACTGCAAGTTTGTACCCATTAATCAACCTCTTTTCCTCTCTCTCTGCCCCCTACACATCATGGCCTCTGGTAATCGCCAGTCTACTCTCTGTCTTCATGAAGTCCACTTTTTTAGCTCCCACATGAGTTAAAATATGTGATATTTGTCTTTCTGTGCTTGGGTTATTTCACTTAACATGATGACATCCAGTTTCATCCTTGTTCCTGCACATGACAGTATTTCATTCTTTTTCTTTGGTTGAATAATATTCCCTCCTGTATATATACCACATATACTTTATGCATTCATCTGTCGATGGGATCTTAGATTGATTCCATATTTCGGCTATTGCGAATATTGCTGCAATAAACACGGGAATGCAAATATCTGTTTGATATATTGATTTCCTTTCTTTTGGATATATAAACCCAGCGTTGGAATTGCTGGATCACATGGTAATTCCATTTTCAGATTTTTGAGAAACCTCTGCTGTCATTTTCCATAGTGGCCGCACTAATTTACATTTCCACCAACAGTGTATGAGGGTTCCCCTTTCTTCACATCCTCACCAGCATCTGTTATTCCCTTTCTTTTTAATAAAAGCCATTCCAACTGAATTGAGACGATATAATATTGTGGTTTTGATTTGCATTTCTCTGATGATTAGTAATGTTGAGCATTTTTTTCATATACCTATGGGCCACTTGTATGTATTCTTTGGAGAAATATCTATTCAGGTCTGTTGCCCATTATTCAATTCAATTATTTGGGGATTTTTTTTGTTTTGTTTTTTGCTATTGAGTTTTTTGAGTGTTTTATATGTTCAGGTTATTCATCCCTTGTCAGATGCCTAGTTTGCAAATATTTTTTCTCATTCTGTGGGTTGGCTCTTCACTTTTTTGATTATTTTCTTTGCTGTGCAGAAGCTTTGTAGCTTGGTATACCCTCATTTATCTATCTTTGCTTTTGTTGCCTGTGCTTGTGAGGTCTTTCATACAAAATCTTTGCTCACACCAGTGTCCTGGAGCATTTCCTCAATATTTTCTTCTGATAGTTTCATAATTTCAGCTCTTAAATTTAAATATTTAAAACATTTGAACTATATTTTGTATATGGTGAAAAATAGAAGTTTAGTTTCATTCTTCTGCATATGGTTATTCAATTTTCCCTGCACCACTTATTAAAGAGACTGCCCTTTTCCCATTGTGTGTAGTTGGTGCCTCTGTCAAAAATGAAATGGCTATAAATAAATGAATTTATATCTGACTTCTCTATTCTGTTCCATTAGTGTATGTGTCTATTTTTATGCCAGTGCCATCCTTATTTGGTTTCTGTAGCTTTGTAGTATGTTTTGAGGGCAGATGTGTGATGCCTTCAACTTTGTTCTTTTTGGTTAGTACTACTTTGGCTATTCAAGGTCTTTTGTGATTTTATATAAATTTTATATTGTTTTTCTATTTTGTGAAGAATGACATAGGTGTCTTGATAGGGATTGCATTGAATCTACAAATTGCTTTGGGTAGTTTGGCCATTTTAACAATATTAATTCTTCCAATACATGAGCATGGAATATCTTTCCAATTTTTGTGTCCTCTTCAATTTCTTACATCAGTGTTTTATAGTTTTCCTTGTATAAGACTTTAACTTCTCTAGTTAAATTGGTTCCTAGATATATTATATTCTTTGTAGCTACTGTAAATGAGATTGCTTTCTTGATTTCTTTTTTAGATTGTTCACTGTTGGCAAATATAAAGGCTATTGATTATTGTATGTTGATTTTGTATCATGCAACTTTACTGAATTTATCAGTTTTAACACTTTTTGGTGGAACCTTTAGATTTTTCTAAGTATAAGATCATGTCATCTGCAAACAAGTCTAATTTGACTTCTTCTTTTCCAATTTTAATAACCTTTGTTTCTTTCTCTTGCTTTATTGCTCTGGCCAGAACTTCCAGGGTTATGTTGAATAAAAGTGGGCATTTTTGTTACAGATCTTAGAGGAAAGATTTCAATTTTTTCCAGTTCATACATTACTTAGAATGTGGTATTGAAGCGTCCTACTTTTATTGTATTGCTGTCTACCTCTTGCTTTAGATCTTATTAATATTTGCTTTATATATTTAAGAGATCCAGTGTTGGGTGCATAGATATTTATTATTTTTATATCCTCTTGCTGAATTGACCCCTTAATCATTATATAATTATCTTTTTTGTCCCTTTTTGTCGTCTTCAATTTATACTCTATTTTATCTGATATAAGTATAGCTACTCTTACTCTTTTATGGTTTCCAGTTACATGGAATATTTTTTCCCACACCTTCAATTTTAGTTTATGCATTTCTTTATAGATGAAGTGGGTGTTTTGTAGGCATCACATAGTTGGGTCTTGGTTTTTTGATGTTGTTTTTTTTTTTCATCCATTCTATGCCTTTTAATTGAAGAATTGGGTCAATTTGAATTCAGTGTTATTATTGATAAGTAAAGAATTATTACTGCCATTTTATTGATTTTTGTTGTTTTCTAATTTTTGTATTCTTTTCTTACTATCTTCCTTTGTGGTTAAGTGATTTGTTTTTCTGTTAGTATGTTTCATTATGTTCGCTTTTATTTTTAGTGAACTTATTACAGGTTTTACATTTTACTTACCATGAGGCTTACAACAATTTTTTATAGATATAAGTTATTTTAAAGAGGTGAAAACTTATCTTAGATCACAAAGAAAATAATAGAAACAAACAAAAAACTCTACACTTTAACTTCATCCCCCCACATTTTGACTTTATGTTCACAACTTACATATTTTCATAATGTCTGTATCTTAATAGGTTGTTATAGGTATTATTGTTTTTGATATATTTGTCTTTAGGATTTTATACTAGAATTATGAGTGGCTTACATACCCTAATTGCAGCATTAGAGAATTATGGGCTTGTCCATGCACTTAATTTTACCAGTGTGTATTTTATACCCTCATACTTTTAATATTTTGAAGCCAGATTGTTTCTATGCTGTCATTTTTGGAATTGAAGTCTCAAGGCAATTTTATTTCATTCTTTCCCAATATTATGCCTCTCATTTATTTTTATATCTTCCCTTACTGCCCATGATAGGGCATTTAGCATACTGTTGAATAAAAATGGTGTCAGCAGATATTCTTGCCTTGCTCTCGAGCTTAGTTTAAAATATTTACTAATTCATCATTAAATGCAATATTAGCTAAAGTTTTCCATGAACTAGTTTAATCACTACTCTTGTCCCACCTAAATAATTTTAAAAGCAATATTTGGAATGATCAAATTGGTTCTACTAACCTACCTGTACCTCAGAATCAATTTTAATACTATGAGTAGGACTACAACAATATCCATTATCCATCAGAGTAAAATTCACAATGCATGACATTCAATCAAGAATTACTAAGTATGGAATGAAGTAGCAAAATGACACTGAAAAATGAGATCATCTATAAAACTAACTAATAATAGACATGCATGGTTAGAATTAACATTAAAGAGCATTAAAAGTTATTTTACTTTTATAACTATATTTCATATGCTAAAAAAGTTAAATAAAGATTGAACTTGTTATATACAGTCATACATCACTTAACAGCAATAAATTCTGAGCAATGTGTCATTAGGTGATTTCATCATTGTGCAAACATCATAGTGTGTACTGACACAAACCTAGATGATATTGTCTACTACACGCCAAAGCAATATGGTACAGCCTACCGCTTCTAGGTTGCAAACTTGTACAGCATGTTACTGTACTGAATACTATAGACAATTGTAACACAATGGTAAGTATTTGTGTATCTAAACATAGAAAAGATACAGTAAAAATACGGTACTACAATATCATGGAACCACCTTTGCATACGTGGTTCTTCGCTGACCAAAACATAATTATGCCACACATGACTGTAGAGAAAGGACTATAGTGAGGTAAGTGAGGGGACCAGAGTGAAAAATTTAAGGAGATGCTCACTCTCAGGCTCATGAAAGTACAGGGTGGACACTTGAGTGTGAGTTCCCCTTTAAATTTTACACCTTTAGTGCTTTACTCTTTAGGCACTCACTCTCAGGCACATGCATAATTAGGGTCAGTACTTGCATGAGCCCCAGAGTTAGTGAGTGCCTCTTTAAATGTTGTGCCCTTGCCACCAACTGTTTTGCTCACAAATAATAACATTGTATGGAAAGGGTTTTAAATAAAAGAAATAAATAAAAGATATAACAGCAAGGATGAAGTAGAGCCTTCTGTGATCACTTTTCTAAAATCATTCCCATACCCCAGCATTATATATCACTCTTTGCTGTTATACTTAAAGGTTCTTGAGCATCTATCAACAAGCGAGAGTAATAGAAAATGCTCTAGGTAAGTATCTTCATAGATACTAGATTTTCTAGCTTTGCTGCTGCCAGGAAGGGCATTGGATAGAGGTAGTATGACCAACTGGAATGAACAAAGATCTGGCCATTCGGTTTCTGATAGAGATATAGAAGTTCAGCTATTTCTTAGGCTCTAGAGAAGAGGCAAGAGTGGTAGATGTAGGCATACCAGGAACTACCAAAGAGAGGGTCAAAAAATTACATGCCATGGCCACCAGGTGAAATTAGCTGGACAGTGTACACAAGTTTCTCTGATGAGTTTATACGGGATTAATGTAAAGTGGAGCAACCTTGTCAAGAGCAGACAGGGAATATCTTTTGGGAGAACAATGAAATACATGTTTTGAACAGAACTCAAGCAACAAAAGCCACTGCTGCTCCCTTGAGGGGGCAAATAAATAGAGCTTTTAATAAAACATAACATTGAAGCTTTAAAATAGGGTATATCTTAAAATAGAAAAAAGACTTAATATCCAAGTGCCTAAAAATTATGAAATTGAATGAGATGTTACAAAGTCATTTCAACAGAGCACAGTGGTATCAACAATTGGAAAAAATATTTTATCTATGTTAAACACACTGAAATTCTTCAACTAAATATATACTGTATAATGAGAACAGGAATAAACACTATTTTCAGTTATGTTATCTGTTGATTGGGATTTTAAACCATTTTTATTTTTAGTTAGAAATTAAAATTGTATTTGAGGCACTGCCTCCTTTGCTATGAGAAAACATATCTGCCTCAATTATTTAAATAGGTGTCTTCAGGACCTCGAATTTATCAAATTATCAGAATTTCTTATTCACTATTTTGTGTACATCAGTTCAATGCCATCTATTTTAGAATTAACACCATAATAAAATATTTACATGTGAAACTTTCATTGCTTTGTTTCAGGGTAGAAGCATACATATGTGTACATATAAAATTTAGATCAAGCTTTAAAAATCAAGCAAAATTTTAAATTTTAGCAAGAAATAAAATGTGGCAATTATTTTTCTTCAAAGTCAGTTACAAAAGTGGTCCCCAACCTTTTTGGCACCAGGGGCTGGTTTCATGGAAGACAATTTTTCCATGGACCAGTAAGGGGAGATGGTTTCAGGATAATTCAAGTGCATTATGTTATTGTGCACATCATTTCTATTATTATTACATTGTCACTTGCCATTCACTGATAGGGTTTTTTAAATGAGTCTGCAAGTAATTGATTTATTATAGTCTCTGTACAGTCAAACCTCTCTGCTAATGATAATCTGTATTTGCAGCCACTCCCCCAGAGCTAGCATCACTGCCTCAGCTCCACCTCAGATCATCAGGCATTAGATTCTCATAAAGAGAACAAAACCTAGATCCCTCACATGAGCAGTTGATGGTAGGGTTCCAGCTCCTGTGAGAATCTAACGCCGCTGCTTGTCTGACAGGAGGTGGAGCTCAGGCAGTGATGCCAGTGATGGGGAACAGCTGTTAATACAGGTGAAGCTTAGCTCACTCTCCCACCGCTCAGCTCAGCTGCTTCTGTATGGCGTGGTTCCTAACAGGCCACAGACTGGTCCTGGTCCTCAGCCCGGCCCGGTGGTTCGGGACCGCAGAACAACATTTCATACTGGCGGCCATTATTCTACTTTTTCGCTTGTCCTTAAGTGAGCCCAATTTCCTCACTATGTAGTAATCATTACCCCAATGTGCGCATTTCAATAATAAGTAGCAAATTAATCCAAGGATAATAATATTCTTAATCTTAAAATCTCTAATGGGTCATAAGTATTTTAAATTGTTGGATCTTCTTATGTGTAATAAAAAGGCTTAAGTTATCAGGGATGGAGCTAATCAGGGAATTGACAGATTAGATAATGTTTTTCTTAAAATATATTATGAGAATTAATAATATCTGAGGGCTTTTATTTAAAATACTGTTGATTTGAATACCATTTTAAAATACTACTTCATTCAGATAATAATACATGTGTCTTCAGTTTGGTCTTTGAATATAATATTTTATTTTCTTAATTTTTTTTCTTTTAACTAATCCTGTAACAGATTATGAATATAATATTTTAAATAATATTATGAAGTCTTTTAATATACAAAGGATAATAGCTGCCTAGGTTATGCTTACAGTATGGTTGTCGGATAAGTAGACAGTAATATCCTCTCAAATAAAAGAATAAATCTTCATCTAGAACAAAATATGTGAATTAGTTACACATGGAGAAAACAACTTTGGTGGGATAAGGTGGTATGTATAATTATCTTAAAATGAACTAATTATATTTGTATAAATAAAATTGCATAATAAAGAAATTATGAATATTTTGCATATGCTGTTTATTTATGACTGGCATTATGACCTGTTTATGTTAAGTTTTAGATACTGACAATACTTTACATTTTGATGATTCATGATCTCTGTTACCATCAATGGTAACAACCATAACACAGAAAGAAAATATTTTTAGCACAAAAAATTATATGCATTCTCATTTTTCAAAAACTCAGGGATCTTCGCACTCTTAGATTAATTAGCTTTTGCTTCTAGAAATCTGGACTTCAGCACACTAGTTAACTATGGCTTAAATAACGTACCACGTGACTCACATGAAATGGAAGTTTCTCCATAACAATTGATCACATTTTGAAGATTTCATTGCACCCATTTATAGTCATGATAAATCATTCAATTCCTATCGAAAGTAGGTTTTTGTGATTATGGACTGGGTTTAATTATTATTATCTAGATTGCTTTTTTCTGTGGAACACTGTAGAAAATTTGGCTTAATTACCACATCCTGAGGATTGGTTTTTGTGGAAAATGAAAATCCCATAGCTAACGGACTTCATATTCAATGGCGAAAAGTTGAAAGCTTTTCTGTAAAATCAGGAGGAAGGCAGAGATGCCCACTCTCCCCACCTCTATTTCAGAATAGTACCAGATGTCCTAGCCAGAGCAATTAGACAAGAGAAAGAAATAAAAGACATCCTCTTTAGAAATGAAGTGAAATTGTTTCTGGTTTTAGATGACATGATCTTATATGTAGAAATTCCTAAAAACTCTATTCCAAAACTATTAGAACTAATAAACAAAGTTAAGTTTTAGGATACGAAATCAACATACATTAGAATATAAAATGTAGTATATTCATAAAATGGAATACTATTTACAATATATTTCATTGAAAAGGAAAGAAATGTTGAAATGTTATGGTAAATGAAAGAAGCCAGTCACAAATGCTGACGTAGTATATAATTCCATTTTTAGGAAATGTCAAGAATAGGTAAATTTAAGTTTGGGTGGTGGCTCATGCCTGTAATCCTAGCACTTTGGGAGGTCGAGGTGGGAGGATTTCTTGAGGCCAGGATTTCAAGACAAGACTAAGCAAGAGCTAGACTCCATCTCTACAAAAAATAGAAAAAATTAGCCATTTGTGGTTATGTGTGCCTGAAGTTCCAGCTACTCAGGAGGCTGAGGCGGGAGGATTGCTTGAGCCCAGCAGTTGGATATTGCAGTGAGCTATGATGATGCCGCTGCACTGTAGCCCCAGCGACAGAGCAAGACCCTGCCCCCCCCCAAAAAAGAATAAGTAAATCTATATAGAGTGTCCCAAAAGTCTCCATACAAAGGAAAAGTTTTGTGAAATTTTGTAACGAATACTTTGTAAATAAAGGTAGATTTAGCTACAATTGCCCATTTTCCCTATGTATGGCAACTTTGGGGACTCCCTGTAGAAACAGAAAGTACATTAGTGTTGCTCAAGGCTGGGGGAAGGTTAGGTGGAAATGGGGAGTGTGTACTAATGAGTTACGGGGTTTCTTTTGGGGGTGACGAAAATGTTCTAAATTGATTGTAGTAATGGTTGTACAACTCTGAATATAGTAGAGAGTATTGAATAGTATACATTAAAAAGGTGAATTACATGATTGTGAATTGTATCTAAGATTCTTTTAAGGAAAAAATGTATACTTAATTAAAGTGAAAAACTTAAGGAAAAAAAGAAAGAAAAATATTAAACTCAGATATTTTCATTTGTGTTTTTATCTCTTTTTTAAACTCTCATCTTAATCTTAAATTTAATGACCATTTGTAAAACAGTAGGGTGCCAAATAAAACACACTTCATTTTCAAATGTCTCCATACTCCGTACTTCTCGTTAGGAAGTGGTCTAGTTCACTGAACACCCAATCATCAGGGAACTTGCAAAATTAAGTGCCAGTTGATATTTGTTTTGAATTCTTGAGAATAATGTTCAAAGATCTAGTTATATAGTCAGCACTGTATCATCCTTCTAATTAGACTGCCAAGTGACAGGGTGTACTGCCAGTTCCAGTAAATTTATCCTAAAAGGTTGTGTTTTCTAAACCCTAGTGGGCTAGTGAATCAACAATATGACTGTATTTCAGATTAAATCTTGCACCTAAAGTTAAATTATGCTTTTCTTTGGTTGTAACAACACTTCAAATCAATATTAGGAAAAGGTCTAAATGCAAATTCAAATAAAGATCAATTAATGTTCATGAACCATCAACTTAAATCTTTTATTTTTAAAAAGAAAAATACAGTACTTTGATTTATTATGTTTTTAATATGTTTTTTTCTGTTTTAAGCAAATGTTTTCACCTTATAATAGAAAGTTGTCTGTTATCAAATTTTGAATCAATTAAAAACATAAATATTTTTGCTGTATCAAAAAAATCAACATGCAAAAATCATTAGCCTTTCTGTACACTGACAACAAACTATCCAAAACACAAATCTAGAAAACAGTGCCATTCCCAATAGGTACTAAACAAATACTTAGAAATAAGTTTAACCTAGGAAGTGAAAGACTTGTACACTGAGAGATGAAAAACATTGACAAAAGAAATTGAGGAAGACACAAATAAATGGAAAGGTATCTCATGTTCATGGATTGGAAGAATTATAATAATATTGTTAAAATGGCCATACTACCCAAAGCAATCTACAGATTCAATACTATTCATACCAAAACTTCAATGATATTTTTCACAGAAATAGAAAAAATAATCCTAAAATTCATATGAAATCACAAAGAATCTCAAATAGACAAAGAAATCTTGAGCACAAAGAACAAAGCTGGACTCATCACAATATCTAATTTTAGAATCAACCAGAAACGTTTAGAAATCAAAACAGCATGACACCGCCATAAAAACAGAAACATAATACAGTGGAATAGAATATGTGCCCCAGAAATATAATCCATGTATTTACGATCAATTGATTTTTGACAAAGATGCCAAAAAAGCAGATTGAGGAAAGGACAGTGTCTTTAATAAACGGTGCCGATCAAATTGGATATCTACATGTAGAAGAATAAAATTAGAGCCTCATCTCACACCATGTGCAAAAATCAACTCAAAATGAATTAAAAACTTAAATATAATACCTGACACTGTAAACTTACTAGAAAAAATCATAGAGGAAAATCTCCAGCTCAAACTCTGTCTCTTTTCCTTTTCTTATAGGGTCACCCATTCTATTGAATTAGGACTCTACTCTCATGACTTCACTTATCCTTCATTACCTCCTGAAAGCCATCTTTCCAAATACAGCCACACTAGTGGTAAAGATTTCAACATATAACTTTTGGGGGGGACACAATTCAGTTCATAGAAACTTGTCTCCAGGGAGAGCATCTGCATAGACAGGAAACACTCCTCATTCTCTACTCCTTGTAACTTCTATTTTTTCCATATGATTATAAAAATGTACTCAAAAAGTAAATTTATATAAAATTAAAATAAAAGGGTTATTGTATATACACAATCATGATCATGTAAATATATTAAATATAGCCATCACCATGGCATTTTATTAAATAATATATCAGAATATAATTCATTCAATAACTTTGTTCCACAGACATAAGACATATGTTTCAATATTTTGTTAGGTTCTGGAAAATCAGTCATAAAATCGGTATCCTTAGGAAGAAACATTCTATTATACGATTAATCAAAATAAAAAGGTAAATTCCAATATTAATTCAGCAAACGTGGAATGTACATAGTAAAACTTCAAATGTTCCATTTGGGGAAAACATTGTTATGAAACAAAAGTTAATTAGACTCAGAGGGAAAACAAATATAAATATTAAGGATATGATCAATGAAGATGCTTAAAATATGGCTGAGGCTGCCCTTACTCAAGATTTAGAATCCAAACAAAATTCCTTACATCAAATTACTGTATGCTAGTCTAAGGTCAGTGGGATTTATAGAAACATGTTACCAAAGTTATTAAGAGACTAAAAAGATTTAGCATAATGAATGTAAGAAATTCCCTTTTCATTGAAAGCCTAATTCCATAGAAGTTTAACAATGTAACTAAGTAGTGATAAAAAAATAACATTTGTAAGTGGCCTACACATTGTATTCTTTGAAGCAATTATTAATGATCAAGTATTACATTACACTGTAATATTATTTGAATGTTATAGTTCCATATAAAATCAAAAGTAAATGAGACACACTCCATTCAAAGTGGTATAATGCATAATTAGATGCCAATTTAACTTTGATTCCATGATATATAAAACTACTATTTCAAATTAATACAGCTAATGCTCTAACCAGAAATTGATAGTGTTAAATACTGCAACCTAAGATTTCAAGTGTCATGTCTCTCCCAGATAGAGACCATTTAGAGACCATTTTTATCCTAAGGTAAGCCAGAACTACAGATAATGCATTAATATTCTAATATTTCAACCTCTAAGCATTAAAATGTCATCTAATGAATTTGGTGGTTAAATATCATTTGACATATTTTAATCTGTTCAATTGCAATGAGTAATTTTGGTACTTTGTTTCAACTTTTAAGAAAGTGATTTTTTTCATAATGGATCTCTTAAGGAATTATCTATCAACATAATTAGAAATTAATATACGTTGTTAATGGCTTAATCAAAAAGATTGTAAATTGATGTAGGATTTTTTGCAACTTCACTGTAGATCTAATCAGTGATATTTCATTTACCCATTGCCTTCACCCTCCCCATCCTTTATTAAATATAGAGTGAAAAAAATAGCTGATGTGAATTAGTTCTGGTTAAAGAAGAGTTTTAAGGATATGTGGTTGATAAAGTGATATGAAGAAAAGATATAAAAGGAAAACCTCTGGATTATTGTACAGCAAATATTTTACAAGCCACTTGAAACTTATTTATATAAACAAAAATTAAGGACTTGTTCTATTTCTATACAATCAAAAATCACTAATAAATATATGTCTTATCTGTATTAGGCAGCATTGTTCTTAGTAAACATAGGAAATGTCAAAATAAAATTTCTGCCAAGGAAAGGTAACAATTGCCAACTTGCAATGCTAAGTGTGCCAGGTAATGCAGGAAACATAGATATTGTTTCACAACAATCTCTGGAATTTTTAATGTGACTGTTAATTGCTTTGTGTGAACTCTATGATCTTAGTCTTTTAGGGATGCTCTTACTAATGAAAATTGTTTTATTGTTTAAACAAATAAAAATTATATTCACCTATTCAAAAATGTCTATATGCATTATATTCTTTAAGTTAGCAGAGTTTGAAAATATTAAAATCATTTGTTGGTAATGACAACATAAATACCTGCTAAGATAAAAAATATATTTAGTGGTAATATGAGCCTGACGTGTCTCCATTCTTAAGAGTATCAAAGTTTTTAATACACTGTGCTTCCTATTGGTGATTTTTTTTCAAAGGGATTTCAAAATCTAAAAGCTTTTCTGTTCTTATTTGATCTTTTATCAACACTTTGTTGGAAAAGTGCCTGGGAGGTTATTTTATTTGTAGGAAATACTTTGTTATCTTGTGCACTTCTAGAATTAAGATATCACCCGTAGGCTCTATAAAGGAATTTAATAAATAGCTTAGTTTTACGATTGTCCAATGAATTTATAAATTCCCCTTCATTCCTGTTTATAGAGGATTAGGCAGATTAACTTTCAAAGAATAAAAGTCAAATCTCATGTTAGCTGTATTCTCTTTTACATATCATTCCAAATCATGAAAATGGGTGAAACTGTTCCTATTTTTAACTGAGCGAGCTAAAATATATTTTGCTATCATTGAAATACAGAATAAAAATGATATGCTTTCTCTACTCTCACCAAATACACATACACTCTCCCATCACCAACCACACATCAACATGGGTAAATAAATAAATCCATTTAGACTATCCCAACAGATACTCCAACAAACTTGGAATATCATAACCAAGTATTTTCAAATTCTTCTATACAAACAAGAAAGATTACATATGGAATAAATGGGAAAGATATTTAAGAAATATTATAATTATCTTTATTTTGTGAATATTTTTTGCTTTTTGAAAGCTGTAATTGCATAGAATTGTTTACTCTGACTATGCAACTTGGAAATTCCAAGTAAAAGTTAATATTAATAATAATAACTAACACTAATGTTATGAATGTACTGATAATAGTACACTACTATATGACTTCATTTAAATACAATAATGGCTAGAGGATTGTTTTATTTATACCCATGCTACAATTTAAAAGTTAAATTTTAATTTTACTTAAAGTGACAAAAATGTTGAATCCAAAGTCTCTAACCCAAAGACGATTGTTCTAATTGTGATGCAATATTGCCTTGCAATCCTTTTCATTCCCTTTCTCTTCCCTCTCTGGAAGAAAATCTATTAATAAGTTAAAATCCTCTAGATGTAAAGTAGAGGCTCAAGTCCATTTATTTTAATATTGTTTTCTCTTACTTGAACTAACTTGCCATAAGAGCAATTCTATAAAATAATATTAAATACGAAAGGGCAGGGGGCAGTTTACATTAATGATATATTTATGCTACATTTTCAGTAAAGCAATTAGCATGCTTTTCCTTCAATATGAATTACTTTTTACTAAATGGTCAAATTTTGGCGGTAATATTGCATTCACCGTAAGGATGCAAAAAACAAAAAGGCAAGTCTGAGTCAGTATTCACCTCCAAAGGATCTTTAATTTTGTGACTGTCATTTCACTTGAATAACTTTGGAGTCCCTTTTACATTAATCTCTCCACATTTTAAAAAGGATAACTATACCGAAAATACAAAGCTTCACCCACTAAACAATGAACACCTAATACATTCATAACACGAACCCACTGCTGTAATGGTCTTAAGCACATAATATGTTGCATAAACCAGTTAATGCTATCGGGCCTCATTATTCTTATTTTACATAATCAAGTTATCGATTTTTAAAATACAAGTGGATTTCAACTCACAGTCTATCACATAAGTGAATAATATTATATTGGGTTTTATAGTTTACATAAAAGGGATTTTGACTGATTGTTAACACATTATGAACATTTTATTTTAGAATAAAAATATAATTTGAGACTGTAGAAAGTGGAAATGGGGACAAAAACCTTTTAACTTTGGATAAATACTAAGAATGATTAGGAGATATATTTTGGCCAACTGTGCCACATAGAGAAAAGGACAGCAGACAAGGAACCCCAGCCATCTCTCCTTAATGCTCTGTCTCTAATCAACTATGTAAATTTAACAACTATCTCTGCATCATAATCCTATTGCTTGAAAAATAGGTAGGTTGTATTAGATCAATGGCTCTCTATTGGAATGATTTTTTCATCCCCATAGACCATTTGACAACGACCGAAGACATTTTTGATACAACAATAGGGAGAAAGAAGGTCGATAGGGTTGGCAATATTGGCTCCTACTAGATAAACTGTTGCTAAATGTGGTAAATGCCCTATAATGCACAGGGAAGCCCAACATAACAAAGGATTATCCAGTCTGAAGTGTCAGTAGTGTCAAAATTGAAAGACCTTAAAATAGGTGGTATTTATGGTTTCTATATCCACGGTTTTAGGCTGGAGTTTTTAGATTTATGCAGCATACAGCATAGTTTGAAGAATCAGTAACTTTGACAGCAAAATGTTTCTGCCAGAATATTTCTATAAAATAGCTTCAAATTAATTATATCTCTTTGAAAGTACTATGTTAAGGCTAATCTTTCACTTTTTAATGTGGGGTTTTATTCTATTGCTCAATGTTAATGACATTTATTCATCCATTCTTACAATAATAAATATTTTACATTGCTATAGAATTATATTATTAATATAATATGAATATTATGGATAATATATATTTTTATAGTCCACTTAAAATTATTTCTACAGCATGAATGATGTTTTTCTTTTACACAGGCATATATACACGCAAAATATCACTTACTTATATAAACATATATTAAGAATTTAGCACTCCATGAAGATTTTATATATGTATATATATTTGTTAAGGATATCTAAATCTAACACATTTTTTAAAGATAAAATATAATATTTTATTTCATTTATATCTCTCTCTGCTTGTTTCCAAAATATTTGGATTTATAATCTTCAATAAAAGTATAATTTTATTCAAATTACATTTGTATTTCATGTTTCTGTTCAGAGCTATTACAGAATATTTTACAAGATGAGAATGTGGTCTGTTGCTATTTCCTTTACTGAAATCCTAATTTTAAACGGTATTAAGACCATCAGGAAAGGGGGAAAAAACTCTCTAATTTCCTTAGAGTAAAACATTACTTTCATAATTCAAGAATGCTAAAATGTAAGTACATGCAATGGCTCACAGTAGGAAACAAATATATAAACACTCACATAAACCATTACACTTGATCATTTTCAGTATTTGCCAAGGTTATAGATCTTTTGAATTATTATTACTAATTTATTCATCTTTGGCAAAACACAATTATTTATTTAAATGAATGAAAAAAAATAAACAGCTTGGCTCATTTTCATGGGTGAGTGACTGAAGGAATTTAGGACTTGCTTTAATAACCCTCAATTCATGAATCTATATTATATAAAAATAAATTAACTTTTACAATGAGACAATAATAATATATATTAAAATGTTTACAAAAAAGCAGAATTACCTTTATATAAAGAATTTGAAGTGATATTAAATAATGTTAAGTAAAAAAGGAAGTAAAACAATGCAATTCAGTATTATATGAATGACAGTTTTTAATGTACTCTTTGAAGCAGAAATATTACAATATCTTTTCTCATAATGAGAGGACAACTTTAAGCATCTTTTCAGAATATTAAGGTTGTCTGGTATATGAGACTACATTCACAAGATTCTATATTATATTTCATGATGAATGAGTGTTACCTAGAAAAAGCTTTATTAAAGGGAGATTTTAATAAAACTAAACTATATGAAACTCTTACTATAATTTTTGTTCTAAGAGCTAAAATAAAATCTTATTTTTATTTGGTACTTCACTTACAGGGAAAAATGTTAAAACATTTAATAACTACTCAATATGAATTTGCCTCTTACTAAAATATTCTTCTAGAAAGAAAATCAATATTTAATTAAAAATTCAGTGTTATGTTGCCAATCCATTACTTGGTGATTTCAGGCTCTATTTTGGAAAGTTCCAGAGTTCCTTTGTGACTCTTCAGGAAGGTCTCCATTAGGAGAGGTCAGGAGACAGGGTATTTTGTTGGATGCAAGTTTTTCATTTTACTTTAATTCAAATTGCCTCTAATGATATACATAGCAAATTTCTGAAGAGGCTTTGACTGAAAAGAGGGATTTATAGAACAAGAAAAGCTAGATAATTTAGAATTAATATAATAATATGACCTACTGTTACATTGATTCATTGGCAATTTAAAACAAGAATTAAAGTTAAAACTGAAATTGAAGTCATTAAATTTTATAAATAATTTCATAATCATGAGGGGCAAATTTGAAGTACTGGAAAGAAGGGTGTTCTATCTTAAGCTACATAGCCAATGTGGAATTGAGAAAGCGCTTTCTAAAGTAGAACATATCTGTATTTGTTCACTTGTCAAGTTCTCCTTTAGAGGTAAAACCGATTTGTCAGAGCTGTGGTAAAATTGAGTAGAAACATGCTCTTTATGGCGACGGTTAGGTTAAAACTACTGAGGAAAGAAATGCATAGAAAAGTGTATTTATGCTCTCTATGAAACAAGAATTGCATTTATAAAGTTAAGGAAATACAATTTTCAAAGGAAAATATTTGTTATTGCAGGAATAAAGAACTTTTCAAAACTAAAAGATAAACCGATTGACAAACTGAGTTGCGTTGTGTGTACATTCCCTGTCAAATTGTATTGTAGGCAAGCCTAAATCTAGGGGAATTAAAATTTCTAGTACAGGCAGGTTTTCTCTAAGTAAGATATATTTTCTTCTTTACTAAAATGCTGTGGTAATTTTAGTACATTTTTTTCTTAGATGTTAAACATCTTTTGACTGAGAGTTTACATAACTCTAAACCTCCATTCAAAGGTAAATTTGATCATATTTTAAACCTGCACAGACAATTATATTTTAAAAAGTATACTGTAAGTATGTGTCAGATATAACTAATCCATTATACTTGCAGTTATATAAATGAAGAGATGCAGATAAACTCCCGAATCTAAAATTTCTCAGCTTTCATTATCAAACTTAAAGATGGCAGAGTGATGACTTAATCATTATCTTAGGTTTGAAGCATAAATCATTCAGGGAGTGGTGCCCAGCTGGTTGTTTACTTTTCCCCCGAGAAAAGATTGAGAAAATGGTGTTAAAATTCATTACTAGAAAGATGTTCAGAGAAATAATTTTGTGACAATGATTTAATTCTGAAATCTCTGATCCAGAAGGGAATTAAGAGTATGAAATTAGATAATGAAATTTCCTGCTGTGTATCACATGCCATCTACTGAATAAATTCTCTTGCCCTGTTCTTTTTTGTTTTGTGTTTATTTTCTTTCTTTTCTTCTGTGTCATAAACCCCTATCCACTTCATTTAATATTTTCACTAATTTTTTTCTCCCACAAATCATTATTCTTATTGTGCCAAATGCTATAAAATTGATGAGGCTAACATAAAGAAAGAGATGTTACTTCGTCCTTAGA
>RJWJ010012935.1:0-40952 GCA_004363605.1 Indri indri
TTGAACTTGAGTCCATTATCCGAAGTGAGGTATCACAAGATTAGAAGAATGGGCTCCACTTGTACTCGCCATCAAATTGGTACTAACTGATGAACACTAGCTCACATGGCAGTAATACTCTCCAGGGATTGGGGGGATGGGAGGGGTAAACCCACAACTAAGGGACACAGGCATGCCTCTGACCTTCGCTTGGGTGAGGCAAAGACATAAAATGTAACCAAAATGTTTGTACCCTCATAATACCCTAAAATTAAAAAAAAAAAAAAAGGAAATTCTGACACATGCTACAACATAGGTGATCCTTGAGGACATTCTACTAAGTGAAATAAGCCTGTCACAAAAAGACAAATACTGTATGATTCCATATGAGGTATCTAGAATAGTCACTTTCACAGAAACAGAAATTAGAATGGTACTTTCTGGGAGCTGGAAGGAGGGGGAAACAGGAAGTTGTTTGATGTGATATAGTTCCAGTTTTGCAAGATGAAAAAGTTCTGGAAATCAGTTGCATAGGAATGTGAACATATTATACTTGATGCTACTGAACTGTACATTTAGAAATGATTAAGATGGTGAATTTTATGTCTTGCATTTTTTTTAACCACAATGAAAAATTTAAAAAGAGAGATAAAGGAAGCCAGGGCTATGTAAACCTGGCCCTGAAGAAGGACACACGTGTTTTTTTAATGAGTAAAAGACGGTGAGTTCTCTTTTGTTGAATTTGACGTGCCTGCCCAACAGGAATGTATAGGAGGTTCCAGATGTACCAGGATTGGGGCTATAGGTAGAGTTTGCTGTCCACACATCGGAAGGACTTAACCTTCATAGAGTTGAATGAACACATCCATGGAGAATGAATAGAAACATAGAGTCCCAGGTTCCAGCTTGTAAGGGGCTGGTAATAGAGAAAAAGGCTCTAAAGAAGAGAAACAGCAGCCAACGATTTAGAGGAAAGTATTGTACACAGGTGAAGTAAGATAAAGACAGAAAAGTTACTCAGAGGATTTGGCTGGCAGGCCTCTGGTGACCTTGCCATAGTGGCCATGTTAGTGTGGTGGGATGGGGTCTTCCATTGCTCCCACTGGACCCCCGCCTCCTCCACACAGAGGCTCTTAACCTGTGGTTCATGGACACCTGGGAGAGGCTTCAGGGACTCTGTGCAAATCTAAGAAATCTAGGCATGATGAGGAAATTTAGGCAAAATGTTGTATGAATGTTTTTCTTCTGGGGAGAGTTCCTGTGACTTTCATCAGATTCTTGGTGGGTTCTGTGACCCAGTAAAAGTGTGCCAAAACATATGGAGTCAAGATCCAATATTTCTTCTGCCCTTATTTCACTTAAATTATGAGTGTAATTCCTTTCTGTGGCTCAGTTTGCAGAACTAATCACAATTTATAATATTTTTTCCTATGGGAAGATATCATCCAAGTTCTGAAATGACATGCAGATGAACTCATGTTATACAGTGTGTTTAAGTGCAGACTTGTAACTTTTGTACTTTAAATTTCAGTTGTTAGACAACAGGTTAGAAGAGGACACACTAGAAATCAGCCTAGTCGTCAGAGAGAAATAGTCTCTCTAAAGTGAATGTTGGCCTCCGTGGGCCATTTTCAGCACCTCTCCTGCATCCCCTTACATTTGGGATGTTATAGGCAAAAAGCATTGTGCACACTCACTTTTGTTTATATGATCTCTGTTTATCTGTTTCCTTATCTGTAAGCAAGTTAATAGTTGCCACATATTATACAATCTAAAAATGAATTGTACTTATATAAACAATTTTTATAGGTTTTTACATCATTACCTTTCTTTTAGCTTTTTTTTAGCTTTTTTCTCACATATATTAATGTCAGTGTGAACATTTTCCTTTTGTTTGCATTAGGTCATTCTGAGTTTATATATCTTGCAGGTTTTGCAAATTCACTGGAAGAACAATCTGAATTAATGTGCAGAAATCCATTCTCACTTTCGAAAAAGCAGTTTGGAGTCTGTATCTTATTGCTAGCAGGAGGGTTGACATTCGTGTCTCAAGAAATCAAGGGAATCCGTCCTATCTAATTAACGCTATTGTTGATATGCCCAACAGAACTGAGGCCACATTTCAGCCTTGCATCGGAAAGTGATACCGCTGATCAAGAAGATCTGGATGTGGAAGATGACCATGAGGAACAGCCTTCTAATCAAACTGTCCGAAGACCTCAGGCCGTCATAGAAGACGCCGTGGCTACCTCAGGGGTGAGCACGCTCAGTTCTACTGTATCCCACGATTCCCAGAATGCCCACCGATCACTGAGCGTACAGCTCGGAAGAATGAAAATAGAAACTAATAGGTAAGTCCCACCCTGACAAGGGTTGGTTTCTTTTTTCTTACTTTTATAAAAGTGCATATGGTTTTGGTCTACTTTAAAAGTCAGTCCAAATAAAATACAAAATATGATTCCTTTATCCCATTCATGTAAACTTGATCGAATGCCTTTCTTTATAAAACAAGACAGGTTTATTTTAATCTCTTTTGTTAAATACCACTTTCTTTTTCTCCCATTTGAAGTCTCCGCAGCATCATGTCTTTGCTGTTTTATCTCCAAGTACACTAAGATTTTTAGAGTAACTTAGTTGCAACCTCATGGAGTGTCTTGGAAACAGACTCAGAGCAGCATGTACCTTCCGATTGATTACTGAAAGACAGAACAGAAAGCCCACGTCCTTGAAAGCCTGAGATTTGGAATATCAAGTTCTTATAGGACAAGGAGATCTCCGTGCTCGAGGGGACAGAACTAATTAATGGTGGTAAAGCTTTGCATTTTAGAACCTTAAAAGGAGGATAGTTGACCACATTTAAGATTCTGTTTTATTTTCAATATGCTGTGACATCTATGGAGTTTGTCGTTGAGAATTAGGTAGCGTGGAACCCACAGGATCGGGTTAATAAGTGAACAGTAAATATTTCCTGTTCTTCACAGCTGTCGGCACAGTTCAACGTCTAAATCTTTATGATTTATACCTTCCTGTGCTGGCTACAGTTGACATGTGGGAAACTGACTTTATGACTTTGGGTCTGCAGTGAAAACTTTTTTATAAGTGAATCAATAAAAGCTGTTCAGACATTTAGAAACCTTAGTTGAAAATTCTAGTTGTTCACCAGGGAGACAAAAAATATCTTATTTCTAGTCGTAAAGTATAGGTTTTTAAAGGTAAGCTTGAATATCAAACTTAGTACAAGTAGTGCAGAGCTCATCCTATGTTCAGAAACATGCACTTTTGTTGCATGATTACGTAAAGCCATACATATATGTCATCTATGATGTGCATAGAGAAATCTTGTTTTAATAAAGGAAAATTGGCTGACTTCCGTATCCCAATCTCATCCTCTGAAACCTAGCCCTTTACTTGCCATCTCTACTATTTAGTGGAAAAGAACTTGGGTCTCTTTTCTTCTGAGACTTCATCTAAATCCGGCGTCCCTCATTCCTCCTATTCTCAAGCAGGAGTCCAGTGGTAATACCCCACCCCTTATAGCAGGTGTTAATAGTGGTCACTTCTCTTTAGGTAACTATCACGCAGTCCTGAGTGGAGTTGTTTTTTGGACCCCTCCTCTGATCTCTGGAGGAGGAAAGATCATTATTACTGATTTGGTCCAGCCTTCCCTGCGCATGGCTTCTGGTCAGAATTACATAGACAGTGAAGCTGCTTTGTTTACCAAAGAGCTGGTATATCTGCTTTTCTGGCCCTGAAACCTCCTGCCTCCGTGCCCTGGCTATGTCAATAGGCCCTGCCTCTCCAGTGCAGCCTGGATATGCCCTTCTGCCCTTGGCCTATTGGGTTGGCCTTGTGCTCTCCACCACCCTGGCGCCATCTGCGGTCCCCGAGAGCTGCTCTGCTCTAGCCACTTTCTTATGGCTTCCCCTTTGTCTTCTGAGGGTCTCTCAGTCCCTAGCTGAGGGCCTGCTCCTCAAGTCTGCCCATCACTGTGGAAGAGACTAGCATTTGCCACATTTCTTTATTACATTGGCACATAGCTGCATTTTTCACAACACCCCACATGTTTATGGTTTTTTCTCCGCATATTTACATTTGAATCTGTGAAATCTACAGAGTAATTGGCCTCCTTTTTCTTTTTTTGGTAATATCTCCCGCAGATCCTCCATCACCCTCAGAAAAGTGAGATGAGGGACAACATTTGCTTCATGCATGACTTGAAGAAGGGGCAGCTGCTTTAGGACAAGCACCAAGTGACCAAAATAGGGGCCACTCCTGTCTGTATTGGTCCGTGTAATTTTCGGTTGAACATTACTCTAAATATAAAAACATATCTATTGCAGAATGAATCCAGAGGAAATGTTAGTGTGTTTTTAGGGAAGGTTGTAACTCTCGTGTTAAAAATCTTAAGTTTATAGTATTTGGGATAATCATTGATGAAGGTAAATCAGGTTTATCCAGTTCTTGATTATTAGATCATTGATAGTACTAAATGGCAGAAAGTAACAAAATGGGTTGAGAATGTATGTTTTGCTTCTATTTAAGTATATCCTACCTAAAATATTCTGAAAACTCACTTCACACAAGGAGATGCAGGGACATTATTAAAACCTGACTCGGAAGGAGCTGACTGGTATCCTGCAACTCGGGAACTGCCCACTAACTACCTCGCCGCCACCACCCATCCACGTTAAAAATTGGCCTCACGGCAGACCCTTGCCACACTTTTCTGGAACAAAAAGGCACACAGTTGTCTGGATTTCAAAGTATTTCCTGACTAGCTGAACACAAAGGAACAATAAAACTGATGGACTGTGTAACACTTCTAAGAGCTGGATTTGGGACAAATGAGGTGGCCTGTCGATGCTGTGCTTCTAATGTTAAATTTCTGGCTTTTAAAGAAAAAAAGGAACTACATAGTCCAGACAAAGATAGGTTACATTCTAGAAAATGTCACTGTGTTCTTTTGCTACGGCAGGGCTGACCGAGAATAGACGGAGAGGCACACACAAGAGATTTTGGCAATACAGGTCTTTATATGCCGGCCGGCAAGGCTCAGAGGGGAATTTGCTCTCCCCAAATTCTGAGCACCAGGCAAAGAGCATTGCAGTCTCTTATACACTCTGCTTAAAGGGGAGGGGCACGGCTATAACAGGGTTAACTTTAGTGAGGCAGGGTCCTAAGCTATTTTTACAGCCTGGTACACTAACTGCTACAGGTGATTTATGAGGGGAAAGGTCACAGGGCAGGAGAGGAGGAGGGGCATGGTCACAGCAGGGTTAGCTTTAGTGAGGCAGGGTCCTAAGCTATTTTTACAGCCTGGTACACTAATTGCTACAGGTGATTTATGAGGGCAAGGTCGCAGGGGAGGAGGGGGCCCAGGTAAGGATCGCAAGGAAAAAAAAGCCCGGTAGTGGAATTTCTAAGAATTCTACTTTAGTGGAATTTTCCAATCTTCCACTTCACTTTGAGAAAACGATAAGATAGGCCATCACTATTCCATACATGTAGAGACAAAAATACACACCAGACCAAAAACTGCCAACTTACAAATTCATAGCTCTGTAGGAATTTGCTATCCACTTCTTTGAATATTATTCGTGTTGGAGTAGATAAAAAAAAATTTCCCTCCAACCCTCTGCTTCCTCGTCTCGCTTTCAGTGCACGCTGCTTCCTCCACCTAATTGTGCACCGCGCTCACTCTGCAGCTGTCTTTGTTTACCTGCCTTCCTGAAACCACCTTCTCTGCCTGTCATTGCGTTTTGCTTTTATCGCACCTCGGCTACCTGCTCTACTATGAATCCCTTCTCCTACCTAAGGGCCTCATCTTCCTGTCCTGTGGGAATAGAGTGTTGCCTGAGGGTCCAGGAAGCAACCCCCACTGCCTCTGGGAGGGCTCTTCTCCAGAGCCTGAGGCTGCAGCAGGGAACAGAAGAGCCTTTATTAAAGGCCAGGCACTGTACTTGGCACTTTACCTATGCTGTCTCTTTCTTAATCTTTTCCAGAAGTTTTACTTTTCCTTTTTACAAATGAGCAAACTGAAGCCACAGGCGTTAGGTAATTTGTCTAAGGTTAACACAGGAAGTGTGTGGCTGAACCAGGACACAAGCCTGGGTCCATCTGTCAGTTGCACCGGGCTGCCTTCAGAACATGTCAACTGAGGCAGAAACAAGCTTTTGGATAGAACGTTGTCCTGAGTTAAATCTATCCATACTCAGAAAATGAAACAAATACAGCTTGTTAAGAGCTGCAGAGGACAATTATCTTGATCTTATTAATAATTATATATTTTAAATTATTATAATTCTGAATCCAAGTTACCCAGAGGTACTTTTCTAAAAACTTAGAGCATCTCTTTTCATAACTTGGAATGTTTTCTCTGAGAAGCAGTGTTGGAAATAGTGAGTAGGTTACCAGTGGTTCTCACTTGCATGGTGAACCTTCCATGGATAAGAACTATGGTATGAATATCATAGTTTCTCCTGGTTTCTTTAGAGACTGCATCAGATGCCAGCTAGGAACTGAGTGTATTAGGAACACAGCTATCCTTTTCCCACTTCATACTGTCCCCCTTGGAAGTGAGAGGAATAAGAGTAATAACCGTTAACATTTATTGAGCACTTTTCATGTGCCACATATTCTAGGCAACCTTATCTATAGCTATTTTTCAAGTTTTCACAGTTTAAGGAAAGTGATTACCTTTCTCCTTTGCATTGAATATGATATTATCCATATTTGCCAACTTTTCTTTTGGACAAGGGGCCATACGTATAAAATATAGGTCTGTTAATATCCCATATTTATATTTTTGACACTTAGGATCAAAAATATATGACGCTTAGGGTCATAAAAGAAACAGTAGAACATCTCTGAAGCTGTTAGCAGACAATCTGGGATGGGGGTTTTGAATTCCTATCTGGAAGCACAGAGTCTTCCAGAGCTTTGCAACTGCACGTGGGGGTCTGTGGACCTGCAACATCAGTGCCACCCAGGAGCTCATTAGAAATGCAGTCTCACTAGGTTAAATGTTAGCCGGTAGGATCTGGCTCCAGCATTAGGACCCACACACTGCCAGTGAGAAACTGGGCTCAAGCGTGGTGTTGTTCTCTTGAATGCCAACTAACCAGGGGACTAGAGCAGTTTGAAAACATACCAAAAGGAACCCACAGAACACCAAAGAAAACTGTTAAGTGCAGTATCTGTGAGTGACGGAGGGATGGGAGGAGCAACACCAAATTATTAATGGAATAAAATATTTCCATCTTTAAACTGTAAAACAAACAAACAACAAACAAAAAAATGCTCAGACCTCACCCCAGAGCTACTGGGCCAGAATCTTTATTTCACTAAAATCCCAGGGTTGTCTGTGCTCATTGTAGCGTGAAAAGCCCACGTCTAGAAGATCACCCTGTGTCAGCACCAGCTTTATTTTCCTGTCAACCAGTATGCTTTTCTTCTGCAGATTACTGGAAGAATTGGTTCAGAAGGAGAAAGAATTACAAGCACTCCTTCATCAAGCTATTGAAGAAAAAGACCAAGAAATTAAACACCTGAAGCTTAAGTCCCAACCCACAGGTGAATAGCAGAAAGTTTTAAAGTCATAGTGTTAAACCAGGCTGCCAACAGGCAGTTTTATTCATGGCTTAGTCAGAATTTGTCACTTGTACTACAACTACAAGCCAGGAGTTGCTTTAAAAAAAAAAAAATCCAATTCTTAACTGTAGCAAACTATCATTTCTTGTGAGTGCAGTAAAAATAGATAGAGCTGTCCATGTTTTTGGTTTTTAGTTCTTTTAAAAGATTTCACAATGAGATGACTAGAATAAAATAATACTCTTTTTGTCATTTCACATTTGTATTCTGTGTATTCTAGCTTTTTCTCTTTATAACTTGAAGAGGCTTAAATAGAATAAAGATGGCATAATAAAAAGTCATAGGCTGGAACTTAAAAGAAATCTATTCTATGAGAAATTGGGAGTGGAAGATAATCTTTAGAGAATCCTAGCCAATTTAGAGAAAAATAGAATTCATAATTATTTATTTAGGTATATGGCTCTTCCATTGTGGAAAAAGAGATTATTATAGTTACATGATTCTCTGCTAATTGTGTTCATCTTTATTGAATAACAAACACAAAGTAGAATTTTTATCACAAAGTTTTTTCTAAGAAAGTGTAAACTTGAGTGGGAGTATCATTACATTAATTGCTTCTGCCTCTCCATTTACTAGTAAATTGTCTGAGTTTTATTTATGTTATCATTTATAATGCCAATCTCAATTGTTTCCATTAACTATTCTCTAATAGCAAAATCTTTTGAAGTATTAATAAATGTCTGTTGACTGTAAGGGTCTCAGATGACCTGTGTTAGGTGAAGCTAAGAATATTCCCCCAATAATTCTCTTCTAGAAACTCTTGGGTTTTCTGTGTATCCCCTAAATTCTCCTGGCACAAATACTGAAGATTCCGAACTTACTGACTGGCTGAGAGAAAATGGAGCTGATGAAGACACTATAAGCCGGGTAAAGAGAACAATCTGTGGGACGAGTATTCTTTCACTGTATTTCATAATGCTGAGGGCCTACTATGTACCAGACACCACTGTAGGCATAGGGGGATACCCTGGTGAGCAATCAGACCCAGTCCTGCCCTCCTGAGGTTGACAGACAAGGGTAGACAGATGATAATCAAATAATTCTGCAGATAAAAATATAATTCTATACTGGTAAATTCTGTGAAGGAAAGGAATCAGGTGTTATAAGACAGGGAGAGGTTGATGTAGGTTCTCAGAGAAGGTGATGAAAGAGCTGAAGTCTAAAGGAGTATGTAAGAATAAACTAGGCCAACTGTATGTATGTTTTGTGGGGGGGCGGACAAGGAAGGGAAGATGATTGGGGAGTGGGGATATAGTATGTGCAGAGACAACAAGGCAGGCAAAAGCTTTGTGGTTCAGAACCCCTTAGGATTTTTATAGTTTTGAATTGAAAATAAAGAAGAGTAGGGGGAAAAAATCAAGACAGACTAAAAGAATGTCTAATTCTTGTCTAATTCTTATTTCTAATTCTTTTGTTAAATTTTTAATTCTCTTGCAACATTATTAGACTCCACTGGGCAGTGGCTATTTATTGCTACTTAACAAAATAGATCTAGTTGGAGAACTATGTCAGAAACATTTCTATATAAACTGTATATATCTATAATAACCTAATTCCTGTCTGCTCCTTACAGACTTTTATAATAAGCATAAATAACATTTATGTTTTAAGATTTTATATATATGTAAACACATACACCAAGAGATTATAATATTTATTATTTTATAGAAAGGGACTCTTAATATATTATTTTAATTTTGGTTTTATATTTAAATTTTAAAAATAGGAATAAAGATGTCTTTTCCTTTGACTTGATAATTTATTGGACCACTAAATAAAATTTAAGGTCTCTTAGAAATCTGCATTTAACAAGTTACTGCTAAATAAATTTAAGCATCTCTCTTTCCTATGGAAAGTAATGCATCCAATCAAGTCGTCCAAAATAGTCATTCCCCTAACTTAGACTGAAATCATAAGTAGCAATTGATGATATAAAATTAAAAGCATCAGTTTAAATTCAGGATCTGATTTTGCAGTGAATTACAGAAAAGTACCTTTTATTAGCCATGGAAAAATAAGTTCAGAGATTAAGCATAAGCAACACTTTTCCAGGAACACTTTTTATCCACTTGAGAAAAAATAAAGCTACATTGCACCAAACCTCTTAAATACAAACATTTGCTTATAAGCAGCAGATATAATTACAAGTGAGTTTTACCTTTTCATTAAAAGACCATTCAGAAATTCTGTGTCACTTGTAATCTTTACTTTTTGCATTTGGAAGCCATATAGATGTGTTTCTTTATAATTGTTTTGTAATAGGGAAGCTTTTCCCCTAATAATTCTGGAAGATTATATTTTTAGTAGATTTCCTTTTAGATTCATTTTTAATTAATGCCAATGTTTATGTTGTGGATGGAGTTTGTTATTTATTAAAGGTATATAAAACATCTTACTTTTGTGCCTATTTTAT
Organism: Indri indri; assembly: GCA_004363605.1. Classification (NCBI taxonomy): domain Eukaryota; kingdom Metazoa; phylum Chordata; class Mammalia; order Primates; family Indriidae; genus Indri; species Indri indri. The sequence continues at coordinate 10,043 of RJWJ010012935.1, forward strand.
TGTCTCTACAGTTTTTGGATGAGGATTACACGCTAGCAGATGTCCTCTTCTGTGTTACACGCGATGATTTAAAATGCCTGAGACTAAGGTACCACTTTTCTGTTCAGTTGTCATGATGGAAAGATCACTGGGCTAAGATCAAGAAGTCTGGGTCCCTGCCCTGGCTGGGTCTCTAACTAGTTCTGTAATTCTGGGCAGAGCTCTCTGGCCCTCAGCTGTTCTGAGTAAAATGAGTTAGCTGGACCAGGCAATATTGGGGTGATCTAATCATATTTATACATTAGTAAATGAAAATCAACTGGAAGAATTTTCTTTAACTAATATGCAGACTAAGACCATGCAGATATAATCCAGAGGTGCCTTAAACAAATACCTTAATTTAGCTCATGATTGTGCCAAAATGATTAGAAATTTTAGGATGATGTGTTGATTTGCCATCCGAAAATCTGGTATAATCTTATACAATATCTTACAGTAATTAAGGCCTGGCACATACATAACTATTACACCTACCTCTATAAAGACACATTTCAAAAATGCTGCAAATAATGTAAAATGATGTTTTGGGACCTGGCAGTTTGTGGGAGTGGAAAGGGAAGGGATGGACAGATGATGAGAAAATATATACAAAAAGAATACATAATGACTGATAAGACTTTGGGATCTTCATGTTCTGATCAGAGCAGCTGAGAAAGCTAAGAAGTCACTTTCATATTTCAAGGGCAATGTTTCCAATGAAATGTTCTCTTCACCATGTTCTTGTGTCTTTAAACAGGGGAGGGATGCTATGCACGCTGTGGAAGGCCATCATTGACTTTCGAGACAAACAGACTTGACTGTCGCTCAATTTAATCTTCAGTGGAGATTCTAAAAGTTAATACAGAACTGATCTTCTTGGGGGAGGGAGAATCGGAGGGAGAATCGAAGGCAGAGGAAAAAGAAGCTGCACTTTAAATCCAGTATTTGTTTACTCATGTTAGAAAAAACACACACACACACACAACACACTGAAATTTCCTAACTGCTTCTATTTCTGTAATTCTTAAGGATTCTTCATAAGGACTCTCAAAATAATCCTAAGCATTAGAATCCTAATGACTGTTCTGTCATTAGAATTAGAATCCTAATGCTTAGGATTATTTTAATCTAAACATTTTTATGGAAATATTTTTAACTCAGCAGCGATTGTACTTCAGCCACATGGTTATTTCACACAAAACGGATATAACATTTCATGTGATCGTGCACCACTGGAACAAAACCAAAATGTGACCATAACTTTTTAGGCTTATGTGTGTCTGTAATATGCTCTAATAATCTGAGTAGAAATGCATAATTTCAACTATTGTATAAAGATTTTTTTTTTTAAGTGTGCAGAATCTGAGAGCAATGGTTTTTACTTATCTGTATTCATTGTAATATTGACTATATTTTGTAACTTAAGTTTCTGGCCTATAGTACATTTGTTTGAGTTGTTTATGTACTACTGAACTGTACCAGTTGCACATGCCCGAATCATAGTAACGTTAGCTTGTTCTAAAGCTATCTTTTGTGTCATATTTACTCTAAAAATTAAAAAGATTCTCAACATACTGTTTTGATAAATTCTGAAGAATTCTTATTTTGTGTTGACAAACTAGATAAACTGCTGTGTTAAATTTCTAGATTTCTTCAGCTATAACGTTAAGTAGAATCTGTCTTCTATTCAAGCAGTCAAAGAACAGCTGATATCCGGGTTGTTCCTCAGGGCAACAGGGGTTTAAGAAAGTGTGAAGAAAAAAGAGAATAAAGGAAAGCCAGTGTCATTTTCTCAAGGACCCAAGTTATCTTGAATGACTGTTATGTCTCTTAAGGGGTCTGCAAAGAGCATCCTAATGGACAACACTGAATTTTCTATCTCCTTAATTTTAGTTCTCATATTTGGAGGAAATATTTCTATTTTAACCTGAATATTACATTTTTATAAGCCTGCCCATATTAAGAGGATGAAGTCTCAAGCTCCTAGATTAGATGCATGAAATAAACAAATTTCTTAAATACAGAGGAAGCTGTTTATTGGGTAGGATAGAAATAACACAGCGCTGTTCCTATATCATGATGTCACCCACATATAACGGTCTTTGGTAGAACAGAAGTCATCTTTTATTTCAATGTGAAAATCAAGGTACTGCATATTTTAGATTGCATTAGAGTTTATAAAACATTCTCACTAATATTTTCTCATTTGTTATTTGCAGCAACAACATAGCTGTATCTTTTTTACATCCTAATTTGGAGGACAGGTGGTTGGCTCTTTCATCCTGTGTGGAAGTTTTGAAGGAAGTGAGGTGTAAATCCAATGATACGTCATTTGACTCAGACTGAAGCCCAGGGCAAGCTGTTTGTTAAGCCACAGTTCATCTCCCCAATTCCAGTGTTCCGATGTTTCCTTTTAACTGCATTTTGATCTCTTTCTCCAAATTCTGTCATTACGTATTTTGTTTCATTCATTGCTAGGCCACCACATAAAAAAGTGCTTCATTTTGACTGTATACAAGTTCAAGCTATGCATCTTCAGCCAACTCTTCAATGATACAATCTTTCCTTGGGATCTTGCTCCTATCCTATCTTTGTGAGCAGATGTTCCTCTATCCCTACGTGGTTCGTAATATATTCCCAGGCCAGCATCATTAGTCTTTTGTCAGAATTGTGGGTCTCAGGCACAAAAGAAGGCAGTTCCATTATAAAAGCTTCCATTATAGAAAGGTTTGCACTTGAAAGGCCTTTAACATCAATCTAGGCTGATGACTCTCAACTCAGCTTCATATTAAAATGACCTTGGATGCTTTTTTAAAAATATTGATACCATCATCACCTTGGAAAAACTGTTTTTATTGGTCTGGGGGGGGCCTTGACACCCATTTTAAAAAGCACCCCAGGTGATTTAACATGATCAAGTCCTTATTTCAGGTGACATCTGGAGAGAGAAATGGAGAGCCCCTTTCCATAAAGGTAGTAGGAAGATGGTTACTATTTATCATTTGTCTAGTGTAGCAGGAAGCTACAAACATAGGCCTGGAGCAAAGCTATCATTTAACTTGTGACCTTGGGCAAATTATTAATAATTAGCCTCTCGGAGTCTCAGATTCCTCATCTGTGAAATGGAGGTTAGGATGTACCTAGTTCATGGGGTTGTTGTAAGATTTAAGGAAGACAGTGCAGGTGAGGAGCTGAGTAGCATGCTTAGCATGTAGCATGTAGTTCAGGTGTTGCCTGCTATTGTTATTGCTTATCATTCATTCAAAGGTATTTATTAAATACTGGGTAATACATATTGTGGTACATGCACAAGACAGTTCTTTCCCCTGAAGTTCATTAGCAGAGATGGAATCAAGACAAAGCAGAAACAACAATGGTGTAGTAAGTGCTACAGTTACACTGACTGCCAGAGTGAGTCAAGAAAAGATTTCCAGAGAAGTGAAGGTCCAGAGCTGAGCCTGGAAAGATGGTTTGGAACAGAACGGTAATGCAGGGGTGGTGGCGGAAATATTGTAAGAGAAACAAAACAGGAATTGGCTGGGAGAAGTATATCTAATGTTTCCTTTTAACTGCATTTTGATCTCTTTCTCCAAATTCTGTCATTACATACTTTGTTTCATTCATTCCTAGGCCACCACATAAAAAAGTTTGGTAATGAGGAATTATTAACCCACTTGAAGGCCCACTACCTGTGAGGCACTATAGCAACATGAAAGATTATATTCCATGCCCACCAAGTTCAGAATGCAGGCAATGCACATGATGTCATTAAGGACATCTGCGACCTGTGAGCAAATAAAATAACTGATGGTTCCAGACTTTATGGACACCATGTAGAGAAATGGAAAACAAAGTCTCTGCCACCAAAGGTATACATCAAGTTGAAGAGACAAATTTGCAATAAATCATACCTAGTCTATGTTAAAGGGTAGGTAAGTGACAAGCCTGGTAACCCCTGGAGAGGTTCAGAGGCCTGCTGGAAGCCAGGGCAGGCAAAACACACTTCATGGAGGAGGTAGACCTTAACCTGGGCCTTGGAGGGAAGGTATTATTAAATAAGGGAAGTCACTTTGGGCAGAGGGCTCCAAGAACAAAGGCTAGAAAGCAGGGATTTGAAAGGTGTTCTGGAGAAAGCAAGCCCCATTGGCTGGAAATACGAGTTACAGAGGTGAAAAAGAGGAAAATGGGGTAGGAGAGAGCTCAGGGCCTGATTAGGAGGTGGTGGTAGGGGAAGTGGAGTTAGTGTTTAATTATGTAGGAATGGGGAATCTGTTAAGGGAGTGTTGTGTGTAAAGTGGTTGTGTATTATAAGATTAATCTGGGGAAGATGTTTAAGGTAAATTAGGGGAGGCAGAAATTGAACAGAGCAGTTCAGAGATTCTGATGTGAATGAGGGTCTTGTAGAAGTCCGAGTAGTAGGAATAGAGAGGGTGGCATTAAAATGATAAATTGGCAAGATGTGAAGACTATAGGCAGTGATGACAAAGAAGATGAAAGGATGGATGTGGAACTTATGTGAATAAGAGAAGAATTCAAAAATGAGAAAGTTTGGTGGTGGGGAGGTGGTTTGGGACACGTGGAATTCATGGCAGGGTATGTGGCAGCATGTGCACAGCCCACTGAGAAGACATTGGTGGAAGTCAGGACTCAGGTCCAGGGTGTAGATTCTGGATTTGTGAGTCACCTGGATGGAGTGAACAATAAATGAGGGCTGTGAGAGACAGAGTAAAGACAGAAAGGCTGTGGCTTAAAATTTGGGGAGGGTGAAGATCTCAGGAGGGATTGGAAGGGAGGAGGAATCCGAGTCAACAAAGGAGATTAAAGAACTGGCCAAAGAGGAAAGGGAAAAACCGGCCTGTGGTGGACCAAGAGGAAGATGATTAGAGGACCAAGTACTACAGAAAGTCAAGGGGGATCATAGATTAAAAAATAAGAAGTAATTTGATTTTTACAGATAGGCAAGAAAAATGACATAGCTTTTAAAAAAAAAAAAAGACAATAATGGCACCAGAGTCCACACTTTATTACCTTTGGTGAACAAAATGTATGACAATAGATTTGGGAGTTTGGGAAGTGAAAGGAAGAAATTTTCAGAATCAGAGTCCTGAATGTGTTGGTTGGGGTAGAGCCCCCGGGTGGAGAGGCATTTAGGGATTAGGGAGAAGCGAGGGATGAGGTTTTGAAGGAGGCAGGAGGGGAGTAGATGGTGTCAGGAGGTCCAGCTTCTCCCCTGGAAAGGCAAGCCATGAAGATTTGGAGAGGTTTTGAGATGGATGTGAGAGCTCAAGACAGATGGCTTCCGTGTTCCAAGTAAAGTACAACTTGAAGTACAACATGATGGTGTTTGACATTTAACAAATGCCATCCACTCTCTGCGTAGTCATTCAACAGCCCACCCTGTTGCAGATACCTCATTAGGTTTGGAACACGTAGTCTGTCCAGGGCCTAAGTGCAGGATTCTGGTGTGTTCCTTATTGCATTTATTTTTGTTTAACTTGTGGCAGACTGAAATGTATGTTACCAAAAGAATGGGGGAACAGGTAGGCGCACACCAAACCAAGTGAGCAAAATAAATAGAAACATCAACAGGTCTTGACCTTTCTTCTTCTTCTTTTTTTTTTGGTAAAAGAAAACACTCACTGGTTTATTTAAGTAGTAAATCAGAAAGTTGAAAACGAATCACTTCCTTTTTCCAAGGTTCTTCTGGATAATTCAGCTAAATTCAGCCAAAAGAGTCTTTCTGATGATAAAGTGTCGTAAACTCTGATGTTTTGATGCACTAAAAAATATCTTTGCTGCGGCCCAAGCTGAGATCTAAAACTACCTTTGACCACCTGGTGCTTTATTTTTATAGATTAGAAGTCTGATAAGACTGATTTGAATGTGATTTAAGAATATCATATTGCTAAATGATCAGTTTGCCTAATCCACTGTAGAAATGGAACTCTGGGAAAATCTATAATCACAGACCATAGCAGAGGTGTCCTTGAGTCAAAACCTCTTACCTAGTCAGCGAGAAAACCAGTAAGTAAACCAAATAGAAATACACAGTGGCAACTTTTGCATGCAAAGATGGTGAGAATTGTAACCCTAGCAAGAAATCCAACACTGTTCTCAGTCACTCTTTAATGTCCGACAGATGCTGCTGCAGTCCTTGAGAAGGTTTTAAACTGTTCAGAACTTGGTGGTTATCTTCAGCCAACCAGGGGCGTGGGAGTGCATTTCTTTGTAAACAGGCAGAACCGGTCGCTGCTCAATTTCGTTCCTTATGTTTCCATTTATGTAGGTTACTTATTTTTTTTTTTCTCAGTATTTTGTTACTCACCGCTATTTGCCTGTTGGGGAAGAAATTGGTTTCTCCTCGGCTAATAATGTTTCTTTAAAAAAAAAAAAAGTCGCCTATTGTTTTTTTCCTGGTCTTCCTGAGCAAGCCAGAAGTCACAAGGTAGTTTACTAATCGGAAACCAAGAATAAGAAAAGCCACAGCACTCAGCACAAGTTTCACTAACTTGTGTGCCCCCGGGGCTCATCAGATATGAAGACCTGGTGAAAAGACTGGGTCGCCAACAGTGGCTTCCTGAAGCGCAGATCCAGCCGTGCAGTTCGGCTCGCCACGTGGCATCGGATTCTCCTGTGGTCGTCACCATGAACTCCAGCCCCCGCGAAGCCGAAACTGACCTGGCTGCTTCAGAGTTCAGAGGGTAATAGCGTCTCTAAGCCCTCGTCTCACCTGAGCTGGTCCTCGGACCATCCTTCGTCCCAGGCCCTAAGTAGGGCCACCAAGCCTCGCCGACGCCCCCTCCAGACCTCCAGGAGCAGGCAGCGGGTCTGCAGCAGCGGCCGGAAGCCCAGGGAAGAGGTGCCTGTAGTGTCTGCTCCGCCGGCTGCTCTGCCAGCCGAAACTCGGTGGCGTGGGTCAGAGCGGCTGCCACGCCGCACCTGCCCGCGAGGGGGCGCGCCGGCGCGCCGGGCTCAGGCCGTCCGCGGCTGGCGGCGCTCTCTCCCTCCCATTCCCGCCCTCCGCCCTCGCCTGACGGCGCTCACCTGTCTGGGCAGCCGGCCCGGGAGGCGGGGGGCCGGAGGGAGCCAAGCCGAGGAAGAGGGCGGAGCGGCTCTCCGGGCGCGTCATCGGAGCACCATGGCGGAGCTAGGAGCTGGCGGCGATAGCCACAGGGGCGGCGATGGCGCTGTGCAGAGTGAAACAGGTGACTGTGCGGCGAGGGCAAGCGGGGGTCCCGCGGGCGGCGGGCGGCGGGCGGGTGGGCTGGTGCCGGCGGCCCCCTCCCCCGCCCGTGCGGCCGCGGCCCGGAATGGCCGGTCCGGCGCGCCGCGCACCCGGGCTCCGAGCGCGCCTTCCCCCGCCCTGCGCCGCCGCGCCTCGGCCGCCCGGCCCCGGCCGCCCCTCCGGCGCTGCGCTTGGACTTTCCCGCAACAGGTGGAAGCGTGCTGGGGAGCGCGGGCGGGAGGAGGAAATGGAGAAACGCCGGCCGCTGCCCTCCCGCCCGCGGCTCGGGTCTAATTCAGTCGAATGGGGAAATCGTATCCCCCAATCCTAACAAGCAGCCGGAAAATCCTAAACCAGGTGCGACTGGCAGGATTAGCAGTTTCTGCGTCCCCACTCCCGCCTTCCCTGGTCACACCGGGTGTCGGAGGCGCCTCGACGGGGTCGCTGTGGGGCAGAACAGCTCCGTGAGCGGCGTCCGCCCCGCCCCCAGCCCTGGTGTCCGCGACTGCGACTCTCTGCGGAGAACACCGAGGTCTGGGGCTCGGAAGGGCCAGAGACCCATTGCAGGACGGTGGGGCTCTGTGGTGCGGGCTTGACGGAATCAGAGATTCCTTGACTTGGAAGTGTCAGAGTTCTTGTTTTGAGTCTGTACGTGAAGCCAAATGAGGAGCATTGGCTCTGCAGCCCCGTGTTTAGTGGTCAGGCCTCTGTGATGAGGATTCCCCGTCCCCCACAACCACCGGGACACACTCGTGGACGGGCGCTCACATCCCCGAGACAAGCGACAAACAGCAAGTCTTCCCACCCATCTCTCTATGGCATGAAGCCGATTTTTTCCCCTTGTGGGTTGTTTTTTTTTTTTTTTTTTTCTCGAGAGAGAGCAAATCTGTACCTCCTTCCTTGTCCCCTTTTCTTCTATTCTTGGCCGGTAAGCTGTTTCTGTATCTTCCTACACTTGGGATGGGGGCGATGAGGCAGTTTCTTACTTTAAAAAGAGATGCTAATCACAGACTTCAAATCCAATTGCAAGCTGTTTTCTACTTCCATACGCACACAATTGGAAGCAGTTGTTTCCTAAATGTAAATATCACTTCCCTTGTTCCCCCCAAAAAGATGCTGATTTAGATGGTATGCTTATTTTAACATGAAAAGTCCAGAGAGCTATAAAACAGTGGCGTTTGTAAATTATGTATCTCCTATTGCTAGGAAGAGGTTGGGCACCTAAAGTCTAATGACTTAATCCCTTCAGCTGAAATACCTGAGGTTAAGACTGACAAGGTGTCTTGAACTTGTTTACTTTCGTCATGCTCCTTCCTGTATGGTGTTTTATTTTGTCTTAATGCATTTGATAGATTGGTTTGGGATGGAGAAGAAGAGATGCCCTTGTTATTAATTGCTTTAGGGAACTTGATGAGCTGGGCCTTGTACCCCAAGTGAGGGCCCCAAGAAAGCAGCATCCTCAGTTGTGAATATATGGTTCGTGCTTTGGTGCCTAACCCTGGCAGAGGAGCTGCTTCTGAAACAAAATTGTCCTGGTGAATTAATATGCATCAGTTTGTGCTCAAAAATAAGCTTTACAGACTCTGCATATGAACAACTTGTTCAGACATAAGTGTACTACAAACTATAGCGTATTCAGTGCCTGAGCATGTGAACAATGAACTCACCGTGCTTCTAACAATTAATATATAAATCAACCATGTGTCAGTGAAATATTGTCTTTTATTAAAAGGGGGATTAAATTGCCTGCCATGTCTTTAATAGAAAACAGTTCTTCCATACCTTTGCCTAAAAACTTCCATTTCCAAGGAACACATTTTATATATGGTCTTTTGAATACTTGTATTTTATGATTTAACTTAAAACTGATTTCTAGTTCCACATCTTTTTTCAATTTTGCATATTCTAGCCGTGGTTTACTATTAATGTTTTTAGGGCTCAGAGCAATTGCATCAGTGGCTGCCAAAGAAAGAATGAAGGTGTAAATGTATTTTTTTGAACCTGGGTAACAATATTTTGAAAGAACAAGTGAACATTGTTTGAATTTTAGCAACTTAAGTTCTTCTACATGTTTGAAACGCATGACCTATATCTGAATATGGGACTTCAATGTATTAACAGTACTTTATTCTTATGAGCATATTTCACATTATACACATCCAAATGCTGCAAGTTTCATTTTTTTTTAAACTATCATAGGTTTGTGTGGAGATTTTGGGAGGGGTAGGTAGGGAGACTTCTGCCTTTTGTTACCACCAAGAAGTAAAACTTTCCACCTCAAGTGGCAACATTTCTTGAGGGATTCATTTTGTTTGCTCATGTCCCTGTGCAAAGACTGTGATGTAATTTTAGGGCACTTTAGATTAGAATCTCAGGTTATTATTAAAATAACACCTGTAATGTGTTCAGAATTATATGAATATGTATGTGTATCAGAGATGGATTGAAAATGGTCATGTGCTACCTATAAAATGAGACATTCCTTAAGCATATCGAAAGGTGTTCTATAAATCCGACAATAAAACCATGTTTCTGCGGGTAGATTATTTATCTTCTACTCAAAGTTAGCCACATCGCGTGTGTCATGGTGAAAATTTTTTGGTTTTTTTTTGAGAATGAAAAGTACTTTTAATATAGTATTTTTCTTGTCAATAGGCAGAGATAAGCAAGAACTGAAAGAAAAAAAAAACACTTGCCTGGGAAACAAATTTTCAATTTTGCCACTAGAGGATGTCAAGTCCTTTCTCAGGCTTTTTTGAGTAGTCACATAGATGGGTGATGTTCACAAAACTGCCTCTGCCCCAGGCTTTGTATGTTTATGTTCAAGAGCTGTGGAAAGCGAGTTTGCAGAGATGATTTCCCAATTTGATAACCTATTGTTTTAAAAAGCCTGCTGAACTAAAAGCAAATTTAAAGTTGTTTTTGATTAATTCATGAGACCGTACGTTGATGCTCAAGGGAATAATACCTGTAATCTGTGAATTCTGTTTATATTCTTTTGTGGAAAATGACCTAGCACCTGGAATTGGGTTTTTTTTGTTGTTGTTTTCCTCTCTTTAGCAGGCTGTGTGGTGGAAGAACACGGCTTCCTTTGTGATCTTGGTCAGGTCCCTTCACTAAATTTTTCCAAATTGAAAAGTGATATTTAAGATGTCACTTAACTCTAAGGGTCTACATTAAATATCTTCAAATAAAAATTATAGGGGCTTAGACTATAATTTGGTATTAAGCTTGTCCCTTTTGAAATTCAGATCCTAAAAGCTAGAGGTGCTTCATTTTGATGACTAGATAGCTTTTCTCCCATCCTTCTATGGCTAGCTGTTACCTTTACATCTTGCTAAGTAGGCAGTCATGTTCAGGAGCATGCATCTATGTGATATCATTAGTTAGGCATGTGTATGAAACACTAATTTGGCATGTTTTCTAAAAAGAAATTCTAACATCTTTGCCTCCTAATATGTGAGAAATAATCATCTAAAGGAGTTATTTTTAAAACTCAAGCCTCATTATGTTGATGTAAGAATTGAAAATGTTGAGGCTTAGAATAATTTGACCAAGAAATATATACCTTGTTTATATTAAGCACAATGGTGGGCTGGGTACGGTGGTTCACACCTGTAATCCTAGCACTCTGGGAGGCCGAGGCGAGAGAATCACTTGAGCTCAGGAGTTCGAGACCAGTCTGAGCAAGAGCGAGACCCCCATCTCTACTTTAAAAAAAATAGAAAAATTAGCCGGGTGTTGTAGCACATGCCTCTAGTCCCCAGCTACTCAGGAGGCTGAGGCAGGAGGACTGCTTTAGCCCAGGAGTTTGAGGTTGCAGTGAGCTATGATGACGCCACTGCACTCTAGCCTGGGTGACAGAGTGAGACTCTGTCTTCAAAACAAAAGCATTCTAGTGGCTAGAAGGTTGTCGAACACATGATGATCTTTGAATTTAGCAAGGAAGACAAAGTCTACCAACAAATAATTGCAGGTTATTAGGACTTCAGAGAAGGCAGAATCACTCCTGGCCATCAGGAAGGACATACTAGGTATAGCACTTAAGTTAAATTTTAAAAAATTTGTAAATAACATATTAAGTTGGATGGAGGAAAGGGAGAAAAATAAAGGCACACATGTGGAAAAGAGCAAATTTTTGGTCATATTGACAAATACGTAAAGCTCAAAGAAAGAGTGCTTGAAGATTAGTTAGGAATGATGGTGCATTGAGGCCGAATTGTGGAAGGGCCGAAGGCCGAGCTAAGTGGTTAGTGTGTTACTCTGTGAACAGGGGGAAACACTTGAGGATTCTTGAGAACAACATAAATTGATTAAAGCATGATCAATCAAGTAATTCTGCACCCCTTAATCTGGAAATCTGCAAGGTCTAGCAAAAGAGCTCAGCTGAGCCTTTAACCAATGAAAGCAAAGTTCCTGCATCTGGGAAAGTCATTCTCTTCAGTTGATTTTTGCCGCTTTGGGAAGGGCACACCTGGGGTAGTGAGAATGCATGAGGAACATCTGCCTAGCTAGCCAGATTAGCCAGATCTTTTCTGGAGATCAATGAAATGCTAGGTCTACCCAGCTGATCCTCACTTCAGCATAGCAAAGTAGGCTAGAGGATTGCATGGAAGAAGAGTGCGGTGACATACAGACCAACTTTGAGGATACTGCAGAAATGTAGCCAGGCATTGGTGTGGCAGTGGAAACGGGAAGAAAATGATTACTTCAAGATTCTGCAGAGGGGGCATCAAAGAATTGCAGGTAAATAGGTGACATTTGAGATTATACTCCAAGTTTGAGTTTAGTTTATTGGCTTAAGCATTGGTCCCCAACCTTTTTGGCACCAGGGACTGGTTTCATGGAAGACAATTTTTCCACAGAACAGGGGACAGGGGATGGGGTGTCATGGGTAGGGGAGAGGTGATGCACAGGCCGTTTCCTAACAGGTCACAGACTGGTACTGGGCCGTGGCCCAGGGATTGGGTACCACAGGCTTGGAGAAAATATTTATTTGAGTTTTGCTCATTGGCTTATTGGAAAATACTCATGAGGAGGAACTGAGTTTTTAAAAATTTTTTTTAAGAGATGGGAGTCTCGCTAAGTTGCCCAGGCTGGACTCAAACTCTTGGGCTTAAGTGATTCTCCCACCTCAGCCTCCCAGGTCTCTTAGACTAAAGGCACATGCCATCACGCCTAGCAAGACATGGTTTTGGTGGGAGGAATATAAAAAAACACTCTGCTTTAAACATGGAAATTTGTGGTACATGAGAGATCTATTAAGTGGAAATGTCTAATAAGCAACTGGAAGTACAGGACTGAAGGAGAAAAATAGGGGTCAGGACCCTGGGGTTCATTCCGTAAAGGAATAGTGATTGAAGCTTTGGACGTGAGGAGAATTCAGAAAGAAAACCGCAAGAGGATGAGATGTTTGAAGCGTAGGAGTGAGTGGAGAAGAGAGATGGAAAAGCATACCTGAGTGATGCCACACCTGCCAAGAGAGAGGGACAGAGAGGTCAAGGATTCAAAGGCTGAAGAAATTTTTTAAAAAGTCATTGGTATGGTTAGAGTTATCACCGACCAACCCTAGAAGAGGAATTTCAGTTGTTTGTGCAGAGTTGGGGGTGCACCGGATGATAAATGATTGTTAGATAAGCAGTTAGGAAGATTTCCAATTCAATAGACCCTTCCATAAAGCTTGCTGGTGAAAGTAAAAACTTACAAATCCTTGAATAGGCAGGGATACTTTTTAAAAACAAAATTTACTTGTTTACAAAAAATTTACTGATTTGGAGGTTTTTTTGGTTTTGGTGGGGTTTTTTTGGAGTACAGTTCTTTGAGTTTTGTCGAACATATAGAGTAGCATAACCACCACTATAATCCGGAAGATTCTCTTGCCCCCTCAAATTCCTTAATGTTGCACCTTTGTAGTGAAGCTCTGTTCCTACACCTAACCCCTGACAAACACTGATCTGTTTGCCATCTTTCTAGTTTTGCCTTTTCCATAATGTCATAAAAGCGGAATTATAGACTGTGTCTGAATTTTTTTCACTTGACACAATGCATTCAGGATTCAAGCATGCTATTCTGTGTTGTCAGTAGTTCTTTCCTTTTTGCTGGTGAGTAATGTGCCATGATATGGAAGTACCACACATTGTTTATCAGTCCACCCACTGAAGAACAGTCAGGTTATGAATAATGCTGCTGTAAACATTTGCTTACAGGTTTTTGTGTAGTTTCCATTTATCTGGAGTAAATACCTAGGAGTGGGATGATTGACTCCTATGTAACTGCATGTTTAACTTTATAAGAAACTGGCAAAGTTTTCCAGAGTGTAAATTTTACATTCCTACAAGCAGTGTATGTAAAGTCTAGTTGCTTGACATACTTGCCAACATTTGGTATTGCTAATTTTTTAATTTTAGCCACCAACTTCTTTGAGTAAAGCAATATAATCACCTCAGTGTAAAATAGTGCCTTTTTGATACTAAACAATGCTCATGTGAATTACGAAAACCTGGAGGTGGTTAGCTTTGATCCCAGAGCCCAGGTATAATGTGGAGTTTTTATTTGGCTCTAATATCAGCTGCTTTATTTTTCTCTTATTCTCTTTTTTCCCCATAGTATTTCTTATTTCCTGTAGAGTCTGCATTCTGAAGTTGATTATGAACCGAAGTGCCATTATCCAGCACATCCCATGCCAATTCAAGTTCTCTCTTCCTCCTTAATGATCTCTCTTCTAATCCCTTGTGATAAGGCTTTCCAGAACTCGAAAATAACTTTCTTTGTTAGAAAGCTAGAAATATTGGTCATATAACTTTGTTTTATGATTATTCCATATTGGCACAATTTATATTGTCAAGCTGAATATTTAGTACCAGTTCTCAATTATTGACATATTTACAATGCTTTGTAAAAATCTTGATACTGTCATTGGACATTTAATCACCAATCATGGTCTAAGGTTCTCTGTGCTAAAGATGGTATTTAGGCTCATTCTTTTCTACAAAGTCCAGTTTTAGACTTTGTCTAGTTTTCCAGCGGCGGTACTTTCTACCTCTTTACTATCTCAACTTTGGCAATGCTCTGAGTTATAGTCATTTACACATTTAAGTGGCATTTGGTTTTTCTGTTCAGTAAATAGTCTTAGTATCTTTTATAATAAATTCAAGAAATAGCCAGTTGAAAAAATCTATATGATTTTTTTTATTAGGTACCACTTTGAATTTTGATTTGAAGAGTAATATACAGTATTTTTGACAGTAAGAATTAAGTGCTTTCAACAGTTCTTCATGCTTGATGCTTCTACAAAAATAGTTGTGAAAAAAGAATCACAAGAAAATGCCATGGAGGACTGACATGCCTGACCAGATAGCACAGATGAGCACAGGGACGCAAAACAGAGCAGAGAGGAAGCTGGGAGAAGGGCCTTTGGCATATGTGGACCGCACTCCACAAACAGTGATTGATGTATATTTAAATTTAGAGTTTTGATTTGGGGTATAATTTCTGTGATTTTTTTTTTTTTTTACATGCTGTGAAAGCCTTCTTAGAGTTGGTTTTCTAGTAAAGAGAACCATTCTTTACTATGGCATAACCTCCGAATATAAAACTTGTATCTCTAGTACCGCTGAATGTAGAAACAAGCTATACTCTAGGATAACTTTAAATTTCCAAGGTGAAATTCTAGAAAAGACCCCTTCCTTTAGTGTCCCCATGCCCAACACAAGGCCTGCTTGGGTGACAATAACCTGCATAATAATAATTGGCTATAAGTTGTGTTCCTGTAGCAAAAAGCCTGGCTGCTTCTCAAGCTTTCAATCTAGGTTTCTAGTTCTGCAAGCTCCTGATCCAAGTCTTTAGTGTGGCAGACATACCAAACAGGACCTGGGTGCCTGCTTTGTGCGTTCCAGCTGGATTGGTTTCTATTCTTGGTAGATGCTTGTGTTAGTATGGTGACACCGTTATCCACAGCACTGGTGGGCTCATTTAAATGTATCTCCCTCCTTGGCCATCAGGTTATGTTGTTGAAACGATTATTGGATTCGTGTGCTGAAGCATCATTGGTTCAGATCATTGGCTTTCAATCTTGACAGCAAGTTTAAATCACCTGGGGACTATTTGAATATCAGGCGGCACTCTAGGTAATTATCTGAGAATCTTGAGGGATGGGAGGCAAGTGGCAGTGTTTTTAAAACTCCCAGATGGTCCAGTGTGCACCAAACACTGAGAACTGCGAGTTTAGAACCATTTCCACTTGACCATCATAGTAGGAGGTGTCAAGAGTATGCACCTTGTTTATGGAAATCACATGGAAAATCATAACAACTATTACCCTAAATATAGTGAGTTTGCTCAAATTATCTCTTATTTTTGCCCCAGGACTTTTTAAAGGAAATATACATGTGAATACAGGTATGAGTACACTTGAAGAGCCAAATATATGCACACGTATACTCATGTACATATTGTGTACTTTTATGTATAAATTGCATGGTTAGACAAAATATTAGATAATCAGCTTTTTTGCTACTTAGCAACCATGCTGTCTTCCTCTCCCTCCCCACCTCCAATCCAGAAAAGGTTAATTTGGGGTGGATATTAAGTATTTTGTGGGAAATTGTATACTTTTCCCAGAGATCTTCCTGGTGACCTCTGACCTCTAATCACCAGATCCCTGGCTCTGGAGCCCAGCCCTTGTTTCTTCTATTAATAGTTGACACATGTGTGACCTCCTCCCTTCCACCATGCTGGGAGACCAGATGCTAATACCCTTAGGCTAATCTTTTCTTTCCTTCTCCTCTTTTCTTTCTCCTCACTAGACTCTGCTGTGCCCAAGGCCCAGCTGATAACCTCTGCACTTACCACTGTGCGTGTTTTTTCTCAACAGGATTATTCACACTTATGCTTTGATTATCACCTCAAATGATCATCTCTAGGAAAAGTGTACAGGAGCTTCTGAATTGCATTTGTGCCTGCTTGTGAACTGTTTCGGTGCCATCAGCTGTGATTTGAAGCTTTTTCCATGAGGGCTTACCTTTGGCAGCACCAATTTCCTGTTCTTTTCTCCTCTTTGCAGATAGTGTGTTCATAACTGTGAGATCCAGGACCAAATGAAAAGGGCAGTAGGTGATGCTGGATGAGATTGATCCTTAAAAAAGAGTATCTTTGATTTCTCTTCAAGATTATACCAAAACTGAGCATATGTGCAGCTGTAAGCTCTCATGCTCAAAAGTAAGACCAATTATTTAGGGATAATTCTAACCTACTTTGTATAAGGATGCTGGGGTCTGGCTGCCTGGTTCCAAGCTTAGCTCCTCTGCTTACTGCCTGAAGGATCTTAGGCATGTCACTTAACCATTCTGTTCCTCAATGTCTTCATTTTTAAAATGGGGATAGTGGTAATACCCTCGCAGGAATTAAATGAGTTGATACCTAAAAGTACTTAGAATAATGGTTGACACAGCCTAAGCACCAAATGTTTGTTGTAATTATTGTGGTCATGATTATTAAGGATTAGTACAGCACCACTGTGAAGAGATGGATACACCCTGGTGTGCTAAGTTTCTCCCTTAAGCAAATATTTATTTATAATGATAAGCTCTCCGTAATGAGGGCATTGCAATGTAATGCTGATGCAGACCTAAGTGTAGCTGTGTGATCACACTGTCATAGTCCTGGCTCTAGCATAAAAGGCATCGTCAAAACACACTGGATGGTCCTTTTTACCTGTCAAAATGTTGCACAAAATGTTCCAGTAGAAGGTTGCTACATGCTGGCCTGTAAAACACTCAGATTGTGTTATGTGATTGAATTAAATCCATGCAAGCCCTTTTTGGCTTGTTTTTGTTTCATTTTTATAGGATCCAAAAGTGTTTTTTTACTGCGTTATCATGGTTCTAAATTTTAAGTTCTGACTGGGCACAGTGGCTCAAGCCTATAATCCTACCACTTTAGGAGGCTGAGTCGGGAAGATCACTTGAGCCCAGGAGTTTGAGACCAGCCTGAGCAACGTAGTCTGGTTGTCTCCACAAAAAATAGAGGCATGGTGGCAGACACCTGTAGTCCCGGCTACTGGGGTGGCTGAGGCAGGAGGATCACTTGAGCCCAGGAGTTTGAGGTTGCAGTGAGCTATGATGATGCCACTGCACTGTAGCCTGGGCAACAGTGTGAGACCATGTCTCCAATAAAATAATAATCATAAATTTTAAGGTTTTTTCCTAAAATATTTCTACAGAAGTTATTTTGCTTTAAACCATAGGAACAGACTTCCCAGACCCATTCTGACTTTAAACAAGTCACTGTCACTGCATTGAGTATGTTCCTCTACAAGGAAAATAGAGGAAGCATATACAACTTGCCTTCCCCAAGGCTTTCACGAGAAGCAGGAGGCAGTTTAGGTTTCTTCAAAGTACATGCATGAAATAGAAAATATCGGTAAGTTTTCTTGTTTAGTAAAGTCACAAATTATAGAAGCAGCTTCCTAAAATTGCAGAGGACCATTTACAAGCCCTGTCCTGGGTGTGGGCATGTGTGCAAGAGGCATAGTTCTCCCTAAGAAAACACCTTGTTCAACTTGTAATTTAGATTTTTATATCTTTTTAAAAATTTAATAATTTAGTAAATCCGAGAAGACATCACTTCTTCAGATGGCTAATGGGTTAGATTATCTGAATAATGTCCTCAGATTATCTTTCTGTGTACAGTAGCCACTGTGGTAAATGATTAAACAAGTATGTTTAATGCTACCCTTGAAATACTAAAATTTCTATCATTCTTCAATAAAAATATAACTAAATTATTGAAAATAAAACGATAGCATTATGTACTGATATACTTAACACTAAGGATAAACCTAGAAATTTCTTTTGTAACAGTGGCTTGCTTCCTGGCTCTTAACATCCTTGTGAAGATGCCTTCCTCGTGTATATAAAAAGATATATACCCATATGCTTCGTAAAGTGATTTTGTATAAGGCCCAGACAGAGTATTAGGAACTGAAATAGAAGTAGAAGAGATGGCTCTACAGTTGAAAGAAAGTATTAAAATAAATTGAGAAGTGGGAGATGGAGCAATTTTTAGTCTAGGAGGCCTATGAGATGCAAATTACTTTGGGTAGAAAAACCCTATAATCTTATAATCCAGTGAAGCCTTACAGGGAAGAACACTAGTTTGGCATTTCAGATTTAATCTTCGGTGGTCCAGTGGTGCCTAAAGTTGTCAGATTTGAGAATGTCATTTCAGTTTATTTACAAACTGATCAGCTCCAACATTTCGTCTGTGACTCACCGAGAAGAGCATAGAGATAAAAAACAAAAGTCCCAACTACCAACCAGCTTCTGCAACACAAATCTAAACTACATGATGAGAGCCACAGATTATTGTGAGGGTGTTGCAGGGTTCATTAATGGCACCCACAATAGAAAGTCTTCAAGAGGGTTTTGGACGAGAGAAGGTGTACATACCAAATGTCAGAGGAGCAAAAGTTTCACAATTGGGCCTCGGGTGTGGAGTTCAGACACCTGTAAATTGGGCATTCTGCGTCAACTGTACAGTGTGCAAAAATGCTTTCTAAAGCACATTCTTTTCTATTGCAGATGAACCTGTCTGGAAACATGTTCATGGAACAGTTTGCAATGTTGCAATTATTTTTAAAGCAAACAGCTTTTGGTTATGTAAACCTCCCTCTTTTTGTTTGTAAACAGGTCTTTTTCCAGTGAGCTGGATAAGAAGTCTGACTCTGGGCACTTAAGGGACATGGGTGCTGCTTGTTTCAGGGGTTCGGGGGCAAGTGTCTTCCTACATGCCTGCGGAAACAGGAACAAACTAGTACTATCACCAGCAAAAAATTCAGGAGAAAGAAGAGATTTTTGTTATGATTCCTTCACTGCAACATTGCATGTGTCTGGAAAAACTTTTTTTTTTTTTTAAACATATCAAAGATTTTAGTACATTTAAGAATGAGAGTATAGCCGTTTTGCCTTATGATAAAAGGCAAAATGATCATTCGGGGTGTTTTAGGAAGTTTGCCAAAAGGCTCCTTTGTCATTATAATCCTCCCACCATTGCCTAAGGCGTGGATTTAGATCATGGATGTGAAAAGCGAAAGGGCTTCAGAGATGAAGCAGGTGCCCCCAAGTGCTTATTAACCTGTTCCTCTTCCTGAGATGTTTTCTTTCTATATAGAGCCCCCTAAAAGCTGATGGCCCTGGGTCAATCAAGCCTAAGAGAAGATGTATTTATCAAAAAAACTTACTGGATTGCTAGTAATATCTACTTCTTGGAAATTAATGCTTCATATTTTTTGAAACAATTATTGATGCATTAGGAATCATGTTTGCTTAGCAGTTGCAAATTTTAAAACTTCTGGGCATGTTATTCAATCCTACCTATGCTTATATCTTATCTATATAATTTAGCTTAAGGCTTTTGGTGTTCTGGTTGCTATCTGACAATTACAGTTACTGACAGTTCTCAGTGTGGCTTTCACTGAATGAAAATGGACCAAGCCTCAAACTTACTTGCCGTGATGATGTAATTTGGCATTTCTATTAGGCACTGCCTTCCTCTAGGTTGATTTCAGAACTATGCTGAGGAATTGTAATTTTTTATTTTGTCAGGATTATTTCTAGTTAAACCAATAAATGTATAAAATTTAGTGCCTCAGACCTTTAAACACTCTATCGTCTGTTGAAAAACATGTTTTATCCAACCTTCTTTCCACCCCTATCAACATATCTACATACTTTAGGTTCTTCTAATTTAGACTTTGGGTTACTTCATTATAACAGAATTTTTTTTTTTTTAAATCTACGTATCTATACTTTCTAAACCATTTAATGTGGAGATGACCAGACTGCTTAGTTCTCATGATAAAAAGGATTTATTTGCTAATGCTTTTAAGCTGACCAGTATTAGATTCTCAGAGGGAGATCATTAGTGAAAATAAAGGAGGATTTAATAGGTCTGTTCTGAGATGTCCTGACCCCAATTGTATGAACATTATTTTAATAGAACATTACCCTATCGGAAAATTATTTGACTAAATAGTATACAGTCTATTCAGTGAAGGTTATGACCACTGACACATAAACCTTCAACTTTTGAATGGCATGCTTTCCTTCGCAGCATGTTGACTTGAATATGGAATGGAGTATCTTAATCTGGGGTCACTGACTGTGATGGTTAATTTTAAGTGTCAGCTTTTCTTAGCTCTGGTGCCCAGTTATTTGGCCAAACACTAGTTGTTGCTGTGCAGATATTTTGTAGTTATGATTAACATTTACAATGAATTGACTTTAAATAAAGGAGATTATCCTCAATAATATGGGTGGGCCAGATCCAATCAGTTGAAGGCCTTAAGAGCAAAAACAGGTTTCCCAGAGAGGGAATTCTGCCTTACAGCTGTAACATAGAAATCCTGCCTGAGAATCCAGCCTGCCGCCTACCCTACAAATTTCAGACTTACTGGCCTCCACAAATGACAGCAGCCATTATTTCTTAAAATAAATCTCTTTATATAAATAATACATGTTTCTCTTGAGAACCCTGACTGGCCCTCAGAAAGAAAATTAACAATTTTCTCCCAGAATCGTGCAAATAATTTTAATTATTTAAGAGACAAAATTTAAAAATTAATCTTGTCTGATTTTTTAGAGGTAAAAACAGAATATTAAACTTTCAGTAAAAAAATTAATTGATGTCTGTTTTAATTCCAAGGAGTTTTAGGAGAAAGAATTGGGAAGAGTGGCAAAGTAGCACAGGACGGGATGGAGAAAAGTCTCAATACATCCTGGAATGAATGTTGAATACATCGTTCTCGACCTGTCCAATTCCTTGCTGGCCTAAAGACTTAGGGCTGTCACTTTGCTGAAAATGGCCATGAAGTAATAAACTGAATTGGCTTGCTGTTCTGTAGTATTGCTCTTCGCTCACAAATGTTTAGATTTCATCTCTCAAGTCACATAGCTACAGTGATCCACCCATAATAAATTGTCTCCATGAGGGAAAAACCATGTATCTTACTCATTTTTGTCAGTAGGCTTTCGTTAAGTGGTGGGTGGCGAGAGAGTGAGGGAAGTCTCCAAGCTGTAGGTGCAGAGATGAGTAGTGTGGTCTTCTTCTAACCAGAACACCTGGTGAAGCTTCCATTGTTTGTTATTTAGCATTAAGGGTAAAAACCTCTGGGGGGGGGTGGGTATCAATCAGATAAGTAAAATAGTACAACACAGAGTTGCCTGCAAAATGAAGCCATGTGTGTATATAAGTAAGTGCAGAGATACAGTGACAGCGAGGAAAAGGGCTTGTCTGAGCCTTTTTCTCTCTGCCTGAGTGTTTTACCCCAGTTATATAACTCGACTTTCCATTTGCATCAAATCATGGAATTGCAGGATCAGAAGAGACTATAGAGATCCAAAAATCCAACGTATACACAGTACATTAATCCGACATTGTGTATGGCTATCTTCAGTGATGAAAAGCATAGCCTGTTACATTTTGGTAACTTCCAATCACTGGTCCTAGTTCTGCCTTCCAGAAGTACACTAAAAGTGTACTTCCGCATGTTAATCTTTAATTCAGTTGTTTTATTCCTCTGCAGTATTGTCTTATTTTCTCAGAGGAAATGTACCTTCTTTCAAATGATCCTCCTGTGTTATGGCCTAGAATATTTGTCATAAGTCCTAGTTCACTCTCTTCTGCATGTGTTCTCATTTATCATCCCACTGGAAATATCTTGCCGAGAGAGCCATGTGGTGTGAGGACCAGAAAAGAGAGAATGCTTGTTCTTCTATTCAGCATGCTGGTGTCTGCTGATACTGCCGTGATTCTGCTAGGATTTTTACTGCCTCGTGGCTCTAATGACCAGCAGTGAGCTTTTTGTCCCGGTGCCCTCCCTCCTTGTTGCTGCCGCAGCTTGGGTAGGTCTTCATTTTGTACCTGTGCAGTTGAACTCTTAATATAAAAAAAATTATTCCTGTTTATCTCTGAGTTAATCTGTTTAGAGATAGGCTATTATTTCATTTTGTTGAGATCATTTTGGACCTAAGTCTATCCATCTCTCAGTTTTGTTTTATCCACAGAATGAATATAAAGCCGTGGTTCTCATATAAATCTTTAATAAAAACATTAACCACCTTTCTTTTCCACTGCCCACTTCTGCAGCTTTCATCTGGACTATTGCGGGAAGTTGGTACCCACACTCAACCCTGTGAAATAAGTCTTCCACGTGGCCAGAGGGGTGCTTGTTAAAAAAGCAAACATGACTGATTCTCAGATTCCTGCTTTTGCCTT
Source organism: Indri indri (assembly GCA_004363605.1). Classification (NCBI taxonomy): domain Eukaryota; kingdom Metazoa; phylum Chordata; class Mammalia; order Primates; family Indriidae; genus Indri; species Indri indri. The sequence continues at coordinate 32,559 of RJWJ010012935.1, forward strand.
CTGTCCCCATGGCCATCACTTGAGGATCCCTTTCTCCACTTGGACAAAGTAGTTATGTAACTGGTCTGTCTCAAGTCTCTCTCCTTTTCCTTCCCAGTCTGTCCTGGCCTGTCTGGATCATACATTCAGTTGTCAACACCCTTCTGTGGCTCCCCGCTGCCTTTGTTTGGTGGGAGAACATTGTACAGTTTGGCTGCTGTGTCCTGTGACATCATCCCAGAAGCACCCCATCTGGCATCCTTGACATGATATTACCACTCCTAAAGCAAGACAAGGAACCACAGATTCTTTACTTCCTTGTCTTTGTAAAGGTGTGGCTCAACAATTAAACTAAATTAAACGCTTACCTAATTCATCAATAATCTGTAAATAGTTAGTTAACTTTTAGAAACACAGTCCAGGCATCTATGTGAATATTCTGTTGAACCCAGTGATTGATTTCTTTGCCTCATTTGGAACCTATAGAATTGGATTTCTCACCTAATTGTCCCTGTTAGAGGAGAGGACCTTCCTTGCACATTTTAACTGTTACCAAGGAATTCTGAAGTTCATGTAAGGTGCATTAACAAAGTATTACCAATGAGAATAATGAACAAGAGGGCCAAGAGGCATTCGAATGTGCTACTGGGTTAAAGTTTAATGTGGCATTTTATAATATTGCCAACTCACCTAGTGATATCTAATGTTTAGGAAAGGGTTACATCCATATAAATAAATCCAAAGGGTTTAAAATTTATGGTAAAGAAGACATGGGAAAATGGACTCTGTTGGCACCGTGAAGTGTTCAGCGTGCAGCAGAGATTTATAGAAATGTTATAAAAGGCACGGCGGGGACCTAGTACTTCTTGGCTGATAGCATTGCCACTACTTACGGTAGTATTTACTGTTTTTCTTATATGCCTGTTGACAAAAGGTGGTCAAATAAAGAAGATCAAAGCAAATCTGCCTTTTTATTTTCCTTTCAAAGGATCCGTATTTCTTTGTCTAGCAGCCTCTTGGAAGCTATGCATAATGCTGCAAATGGCAGAATGTTGTGCCTTATTGCCACAGAAGCCATCATTGAGTGGCATCATTCTAGGAAACTGAGGGAGCCCTTTTACTTCAAGAATGGGAACTGCAAAGAACCATCTGGGACCCTTTGTTCCTTAGGAGTTGTTTGACTCCGTGTCAGCCTGTGCTGGCTTTGTCATTTGCAAACCATACGAGGTTCTTAAGTTGCATTCAAATATTGCTAAAACTCCTGCTAGAAGCAAATTGCAGCCTACCTTGGGAAGATGCATTAAATATTTAAAGTATTACTGAAGTCCAGTAGTTTGGAAAAATTAATCATCTCCTGTAATGTAGAAATGTGGAAAAGAAATTTGGCACTTCTGGACCCTACTGAAAAGTAAATAACTTATCTGAATATAGAACTTGTAATTTACCAGTGATGGGTCATTCAATCCAGCAGTAATAATTTCTGTTTTCAACTACGGTCCTTGAATAGTGCAAATCAGGCTCTTTCCTCGTTCAATAATGTTTTTGTAAAGCTCACTAAGCTTTTAGAAAGGTAAATTTTAGGTATGTTTCTCACTAGTTAAGCAGATTTCTTGGATTCGCTCATGGGCTTATGCTGTTTTCTAATTTTATGGTTACAAAATAAGAGCCTAGGGAGCGTATGTGTGATAGAAGCCTGACTCTGTGCATGTGTATGCCTGCGTGTGTTTAGTCTTTTATGGAACATTGTGACAGCTAGGCCCAAGTCATGAGCTTACTGCCCCCAGAGATGAGCAAGTTCGCCTCTGTTATGTATTCACTCACCTCTTGGGTTGGATCTAGGCCAGAGGTGCCAGCCAGCCAGGGTGGGAGGACAAAGAGACATAAATTCACTGTGGACTGAGCGGGTGGGGATAGCAGCCGCTCAAGGAAGGGCCTGTTGGGCTGTGTTATTCACAGTAGCTGAGTGGTACCATTTTTACCTATTTTTTTTTTTTTATAGCAGCCCATTCTAGTGATGGCATCATTTTTACCTAGTAATGTGAATACATTTTAGGATTCTACTGCAAACATTTTTTCCTCAATATAAAGCCAGTCTAGTCGTAAAATATGCCCCTTTGCAATAGGCAGTGTCTCATTTCTCTCAAGTTTGTATAAAGTCTTCATTCATACATAATATATTATTTTAACAATTTAAACAAAACAATTACAAAACTTATGTGACTATTGCAGGGCCACGTGCCCCATTTTCCATGCGGACTGAATTCAGATTCTGTATCTGCAGGTGACATGCAAGGACAGTTGTGTCACATCTAATTGAAAACACTTCATAGTGCTGGAGAAGAGTTCAGGAATTCAGAGGAGTATTTTACTTCTGGAGATATTTACACTTAAGGCCTTGCCATCCCCCTTTCCGTATTTGCCTTTGTTTTTGGATCAAAGTGTGAAAGGAAAAGGGAATTGGGAGAAGACGGTAGTCCCTGCCCCTACTGGGATCAAACCACAGTATTCCTGGAATTGCCTAAGAGCTAACCCCCAGATCTATTAAAGATTGGGTGTGAGCATTTAGGAAGCTAATCTCAAGTGTGTTTATATTGTCTTCAGTGAAGTGAAAAATGGGTACTTCATGGGAAGGGAAAAAAATCCTTTTTTATTATTTGATCTTGGGCTGTTTGCTTCTCCGTTGACTGGTCACAGCTGTGGCTGTGACACAGCTGGTTGATGTTGGAGTCAGGATTTGCAAGGAAGCAGCAGAGAGCATCTTGACGGTAGAGCAAATGGGCTGGGTGTATTAATCCTAACTAGCTACCTAAGTAGCTATTCCACTTTCTCTGAGCCTCAGTTTCCGGATCTGTCAGATGATGCTAACTCATCTCAGGGCTTTCGTGACTTATAAATTTAACATATCTAATTCACCTAACACAGCATCCGGCATAAAGTTGAACATGTTCCCAGTTGTTGGGTTATTACTCTATTCTTTTACTTTACCCCACACTGTCTCAGGGGTTGCATGAAAGTGGCGACTTCTGGCCTCCTTTGTTTAGGCTCTCATTCCCCCAGTAAATGGTTTTAAGACTAGCTTGTACTCTTTAAAAGAGAAAAAAAAAGGTAAGCCTTTTTGGTGATTTTCACACTTGGATACGAATCAAAAACCTTCTGGAGACCCCTCAGTCTAAAGAGTGAAGGATCTGTCTTTGTCATTGAAGGATCTTCCACTTAAGTGAACAGAAAAGGAAAACCATTAGTCAGCTGGGTGTGGTAAGGGAGGACTCAGTTCTGGTCGTCTTTGGGGTTCTCTGTGTCCTGTAATGTCATTTTCCTGGGTACTTGTATTCTATCTGCTGGATGCCTTAAGGACTCCTTGGTGAAATTCTGTGGTCATCTTATCTGGAGAAATTCAACTCCAGATAGCTTTTGCTTTGCATTTCTCCTGAAACACATTTGAGGCCATCTAAGCCTGTCTCGAAAGTAATGGGATGTACATCTTCTGCAGAAGTCATTTGAAGTTCAGCTTTCACTTTGCTTTATAAAAGCAACTCTTAGTAATTTTCTTCATTTTCCTCCTAGGAAACCTCATACAATATTATTTAATTTTTTCATTTGGAAGGTGGAGGAAAAGATCCTTTTTTCCTTAGCTTTTCCTTTTTAATATTTTTGTTAAAATTGGTGGAGATGATCTCTGTTAGCTGTTAGACCAGTTGTTAGCTTTATTTGGGTGATGAACATTTCTAAATGAAATTTGTCATTTGCTTGAGACATGGATTTTTATTTTCTTTACCAAGAGGGAGTTTCAACCGTGCTTATTTTGTGTGTGTAGGTTTTTTGTTTTTATTTTGCTTGGATTTTTTTTCTTTTTTGCTATTGTAAGTACTGACCTGATTCTTTGAAAGTAGAGGAAAGAAATTAAAGTGGATTTGAAAATATTTTCATTTCACAAATATACATGACATTGGTGTAAGTTACACCTATGTTTATCATCCGAAAGGAAAGTAAGAAATAACCAATGATGTCTAATTAGGGAAAAGGTTTACCAAGTATAGAAAATTATGGAAGTACGTTAAATTTACAATTTGTATCCATTGTTTATTTCTTAAACAAGATGATCTAGAATATTCAAGGTATGCATCCTACCTTTCTTTCCATCTCCACAGAAGTTGGAGAGAGACCTAGGATTCTAAAATATACAGGCCAAAGGTTTGTCGTAAGGAGAAGCACTGGACTAGAAAGAAGGGGGTCTAAATTTTAAATGCAGACTTGCTGACAACGAACATTTGACCTGGGCAAGGAATTTCACTTCGCGAGCCTCAGCTTCCTTGCATGTAAAATGCTGCTGACTCAGTTGCTTTCTCAGACCTGTTCAGCTCAAATACTCCATTCTATTTTATTTCAAAGACCCATCACACAGATTAACACAGTTTAAACTCTGTGTATGAAATTTCCTGCATTTCTCCAAGCCACAGATCTAAACACATGTGAACTTAATTAAATCCCCCAGGCTTTAGAGGGAAAGATTTCTGAAGATTTATTTATTTTTTTCAGTGTGGATTTGCTAACCATCTAGTACCTCCTCAGCACTGGGCTGGGCAATATGAGGAGATAAAAACATAGAATCATTCCTTCATAGAGTTGATAATTGAACTGGAAACACCTAGAAAGTAATTACAAAGCAAAAAATGGACTAGTTACAACAAATGTATTATAAAATATAATAATGATATTTATTAAGCACTTCCTTTTGCCAACACTACATTCATTTAATCCTCACCCCTAATCCCACGAGGTAAATGTTGTCATTACCCCAATTTATAGAGAACACCGAGGCACTGAGAGGAATTAAATGAATTATCCAAAGTTACTGTGGCATGCAAAGGATTTAGAGGGGATATTTTACTTGCCTTAGAATCCCTGGGGTCCCCTCTTGGATAAGTGAGTTTAAGTATTGAGAAAAAGTAGGAAGGTAGTTTGGGGATTGGAGGATTGCTTTTACTTCTAAGGAGACTTGATTTTGATTAAAAGGCAAAAAAATAAAATAAAATAAATAAATAAATAAACACAAAAAACCAAAACCCTTTTTCTTAATTTGGCAGCTGGTATTTTTTAATGTCATTTATTGTAAATTTGTATATTTTTTACACGTAGCATAAATTTTAAGCAGCCTAGAAATGGAGAGTCTTAATGTGAGAAAGCTTATTTCAGGAGAAAACAATAATCACATGATTGTGTGCTTTGGAGAAAACAGTCCAAAAAAGAACTAAAATTGGGTCAAGTGTTGAGAATTGCTCGGCACTTCTGGTAGTGACTGCCCAGAGCAGTTGGGATTGGGGGTGGGGGTGTGCTGGGTATAATCAAGGCAGGTTTTTTCCCTTTGGTGGCATCTCATGTCTTATTTCTGTCCTTTCAACTTGCAGAGGAGTTGCTCCACATTGTGATCTCTGTGTGTCTTCACCGGAGGGTCTGGGGGACGTGGCACTGGTGGTCCTCATGACAGGTGCTACCAAACCTGTGTTTATACAGGCTCTGGGGTGTTAAGAATGTCAGGAAAGTGAGCCAGCTGTGGGGGTACCAGCCATGCCTTCATCCATCCAGGGACTTGCAAACATTGTTATAATAGACAACCTGGCCAAGAAAAGAAGAAGAAAAAGCCTTCCTGCCCTGGGCCCCTCTCTCCATGCTGAGGAGTCGGCTGCTGCTTGTGTAAGCACAACTGTTTCTCCTCCCATCCTGCTGCTCTGCGGCTGAGAGGAAGAGGGAGCTGCCCGGTGGCCTCACAGCCTACCCTCTGCTGGTGAGTTCCCAGGACCCAGCATCCCGCAGGCTGCCGCTCCTCTGCCAGGGAGATGGAGCCGCTCCCGGCCCTCCTTGATTAGGAATTGTCAGGGTTGTCAGGGCAACTGTTAACGGCAGCGTATCATATTTTCCCCTCTGCTGTGTGCTGAATATTTTACTGTGCGGTAGCAAGAAGAAGATTGGGAAAAAGTGCTGCTGCAGGAAGGAGAAGCTGGGATCTAACTGAACAGGTTAGGCAGCGGAGGGAGGCATCTGACCCCGAGTGCCTTTAATAGGACTTTTGTGGAAGGGAGGCGTACGTGTGTGTGTGCGGGAGTGTGTGTGTGTGCATATGCGTGCATGCGTGCCTGCACTCACCAGCGTGTGTGCCTGTGGGGGAGTAAGCGGGAGGGGGTTGGTAGGGGAGGTGGGGGGGCTGCTGCTAGGTGAGGGGGACTGCAGGGCCTCAGTTGCCAAGTGGCTGGTAGTATCTGTCAGCTGTTTGCAAACTGTTTACCCATAGGGGATCTATTACAAGTGCTCAAATGAACCGGCAGCTTAGGAGCTAGCAGCTTCCTGGGAGCTGCAATTACATAAGCATATATTTTTAATATAATAATAATTAAAAAGCAAGTAGCAGCGGTATGCCTGGATCAGCTACAGCTATCCGACAAGAGAGACTGAAGAAGACCAATGCAAGGCCAATTCCCCTTGGTTTATTCACCATTAATGAGGAAGATGAACAGCAAAAGAATGGAAATTCCGGAAGACAGAAAGGTACGCGTTAGCTCTGCCCTTTGGTGGGAGCTGGATCCAGCCCTTGTTTCCCACATTGCCTGCAGCACATTTTACAAACTGTACCCGTAGTGCATGCTGCGGGAGTGCCTGTGACCTCCTAGCACAGTTCGCTGGTGGTGTTTACATACTCTGTAGGGCTCTGTGTGCATGAAATGGGGAACAGTTTTTGCAGATTTGGAAGATTTCAGATCAGTTGCCTTTTTTGACTCAAGCTACTGTCTTGGCCTAGATATCTTTAGTTTTCCCGTGCTCACTTACACAGTGACCAGTGGCTCTGTCCTCATCAGGAGGAAGAAATACGAGTTGTCAAGATTTAAATGAACATCTTCCCACCTTCCTTAGGTGCATCAGATAATTTCTATTTAATGAAGTGAGCTTTTCCTTAAGAGTTATGAGTTAAAGTGAACTGAGAGTGCAGCCTTTCCATAGCCAGAGGGTCAGGATGCCACTTCTTTTTCTAGACTGAAATGCTGACGGTAAAGAGAAGGAAAGCAAACACTGAAGGGGAACACAGGGCAAAGCTAGGGAATGTGGAGGGAGGACTGTGAGGTTTGATAACTTCTGGTGATAACTTTGCCACTGAACGTTTGTATAGTGACTGAAATGTGCGAGGTACAGAAAAGGGAAGTCTGCTTGTTCTTTCATCGTGGTGAAATGAGGCAGCAGCTTGCCAGGCTTCTTGAGTCCCTGTGCACTGCATCTTCTTCAGCATGTCTCCTAGCCGCCCTCCCGGGGCTGTAATCATCAGCCAGAGACGGCAACATCATGCATTTTTGAAGGGCTTTAAGGCTTGCATAGTTTTCCAGCATCCTAAGTCTTGCCGCCCTCCTCCCAAAAATGTATAAGCAGATGGGGTTTGAATTTTGTTGTTTTTATGTGCTGATTAAATTTTAGCTTGCTTTCGAAATTGTACCGTAACTGAGATACCAAATTTTCCTCAGTGTGGTACAGAGAGGTAGCATGGCAAGGTAGCAAGCACATGCTTAAGCAGTGGTAGAATGAATGTTTAAATAGAATCTGGTGTCTGAGGACTACTTGTTTTCTTTTTCCTGGTTCTTGAATGAAACTTAGTGTGCTTTTATTAAATATAATTGCAACGGTCTAAATCGTATTTTTATTTCATTTTTAAAAGACTGGTCCAGAAAAGAAAAGGGAAGTTCTAATAAGTAGACTTTTACTACTGTAGTAAGATTTTTATTTATTATTGGACATGGCTTCTGTCTGAGGACCAAATGACCTCAGAAATCTAATAATGCTGTGAACGGAAGGTGACTTATGTGATCCTTTTATTTGCCCGTGAATTAGGTAATTGAACCAGAGTGTGTTGCTCTTGATGAAAACTCAGTACTTTAAATTGTTAGTAGCAAACCATTTGGCCTCTGAAAAGTTGATAACTTTTAAAATTAATATGGATTTGTCAAATTGTTCCCACAGTGTATTTTTGGAAACATCCCTGATTTGTGCAACTTTCCTTGGGTGTCCTGGAGCAGTAATTTAGGATAGCCATCCGTTTTGTTCTTAATAATTTTCTGGAATTCCGCTTCCTGTCTTCCTCTGTTGTTTTGGTTTTTTTGTTGTTGTTGTTTTCAGGTGCCTTTTAGTATTTTATTTAAAAGGAAGGGGAGGAGGAGAAGGTGCTTCTAAACATATGTTTTTGACAATTTATGCAACTTCTTGGATAAGAGAGACTTAAGTCAAGGAATTTCTGATCCTCTACCATTTTTCTCTTTCTATCCCTGCCTATGTTCAATAAAATAGGCAGATACCCCTGGGTACCTCTAATTATGCCTGCTGAATAAAACCACTGGCTTTGACTCTGAGGTTCTCATCTGGCCTATCTGAGCTATAGAAATG
>RJWJ010012936.1:0-40930 GCA_004363605.1 Indri indri
TCCCCGCGTACCAGGCCGCGTTCCGGCTACCGGGACCACAGATTTTTGTTTTGTTTTGTTCTGTCTTGGCTATGCACAGAGAGATAGAAATATGCAAAAAGAAGACAAAACAAAACCATATTTACACATTTGAGTCTTTCACAAGTGTGAATTTTGTTAAATAATAGACATTGTTACTCTGATTTAATTTCTAAAAATAAAGTGTTGCTGTGTGACTAATATCTCCTGTGACTGTAACCACCACCAGGGCGGGGCACCGTCTCCGTTTGACAGAAACTTTGGAACCAAGATCTCCGCCAGAGCCATGGAATGGATCACCGCGAAGCTGAAGGAGTTCAAAGGTACGCGGTCCAGGGCGGGATGGCGCACACTGCCCGCCAGGCCGGCGTCCGGCCTTTCCTTGCGCTCTGCACTGACGTTTTTCTCTTGCTAGACTAAGTGTTGCTGTGACTGAAGCTCATAATCAAATAAGATTAATAAGATGAAATGCTTCAGTCCCGCTCATCAGGGATGGACAGCTAATTTCACAGCCTTCTTGCCCTTTCCTGGCCAGGAAGCCGCGGTACACACGCCAGACCGTAATCGCGGTTCTGTAAATGTGACCTTTATTTCCTTCTTTGGCCACACGGAACACTTTGGTGTTTGATGCTCTCACTTAAGATACCACAGACCTACACATTACACCAAAGGTGTCCGCTTAGGGGAAACAGCAGATCGGGGGTATCTAGACTCCCCCCTCCCCTGCAAAGCCTAAGCATGTCTGGCTGCGGCTGTGTTTACTCGACCCAGAATGCTGTGGGGCCGCCCCCTGGCTTCCCTCTCGCCTTGCTCCCTGCGCGCTGGGAGCCTGTGGCCTCCTTCCCTGCGACGCCTCTTTCCAGCGACCTGAGGTTCCCAGTGTGCCTTGTTGATGCACGCCCACTACCTGGCGCTCGGCTGCCCAAGGGGCCTCGTGACCCCTCTGCCCACCCTGGTCCTCGTGTCTGCCGACATGCCGCCCCGGCACACGCAGCGGGAAGGCTCCCCTGGCGCACACAGGGCTCCTGGGACAAGTCGTACAAGCCCTTGGTGGTTCCCACGCTCCCCGCGGGGTGTGCGGTTCCCCAGGTCTCGCCACGACGCCCTCAGACCTTCACTGGTGCCTGGACGGCAGGCGTGAGATGGTCTCACGGTGACAAGGGGAATGGCAGGTTCTTACGTGTTTGCATGAGGTTCCTGTTTCGCTATGAACTGCCAAGTATTTTCACTATTTTTCTATTGCTTGGTTACGTTTATCTTGCCAATCACACATTGCAAACACTCCTCTCCCGTCTGTGGCGTGCCTTGCAGTTTTTCTAAGTTGTCTTTCAAGGAAGTCGTCCTCATGTTAATGCAGGGCATCTACCGACCTTTTCCTTTATGGGTTGGGTTTGTTCTCCATTTCTCTTTAGTTCTTTAATCCACTGGATATGAAGTTTAAGGTCTAATTTCATCTTCTCCTAGGTGGATAATCAATTATCTACAATAATTCACTCTGCAGTGTAACTTCCATCACAGATGAGGCATCTGTGAATAAAGGAACTACTTCCAGGTTATTTGTTTAACCGCAGCGTTCCGGTTACGAGTAATTGCTGGCGTGAGACCGGGCTGCCTCCTCGTGCCGTGGTCGTCCTTAGCCCTTTGTGCTGTCACAGAAACAGGGCCAGACTGTCAGGGGCCACCAAAATCCTGTCTTTGTTTTTTTTTTTTTGGTGGGGAGGAGCTGCATTTAATCAAACCATTTGGAAGGAGAATTGACATTTTTACAACTTTCAACTTTCTAATTCGTGAACACTGTATCCCTCTCCATATATTTAGACCTTTTGTTATCTATCATCTTTTTTTTTCATAAAGATCTTGCATATCTTTTGGTAGGTTTATTTCTAGGTTCTTGATTTCTTAAAAAATACATTGTAAGTGGTATTTAACTCTTTTATTGCTCGTATATAGAAATACAAGAAAACACATACAACTGTTTTTCAATCGGCAACGTTTCTGCACTGAATCCTAGCACTTATCCGCGGGTTCATTTTGTTCCCTACGCACACGTTCACGTGCGTGGCATGGGGAGCGTTCCTGTCTCCTAGTGCAGCCTTTCCAGCTTCTCCCTGTACCTGCCGGCTGTGGGCGGTGCCGGTGTCTCTCCCCAGTGACCCTGAGTAGACTCGGGGACGGCAGGACTCTCTCGCACTCTGCCGTGGTGGGAACAGGCTGTGCTGTCGGTGCTTTGTGGCCAAGAATTCTAATATTGAACTGGCGTCTTTCTTTCTGCATTTAATATGCATTGGTCTTTGATAGAGGTGCGTTATTAAGTATTTTTTAATCCCGAAAGGATACTGGATTTTATAAGCAAGCATTTTGCATCAAGTGAGGCGATTGTTTAGTTTTTCTTTAGCTGACTTTCTAATGTCAAGAGCAGCCTCCCATTCCTGGGGCAGATCTGCTTGCTCGTAACCTGCCATCGCTGATTCACCCGCAGCTCCGCTGAGCCGGCCTCTCGCATCGGCCGCCAGGAGCACCTGCCAGCGGCATCCCTGCTGTCCCTGTCAGGCGCCGGGTCACGTTTGGGGAGGTCCCCCCAGAAACAGCGCCAGTGGGGAGTTCTGATTTGCTTTTTGCATGTGTGGAAGGGCCTCCAGGTGAAACCACCCATCACAACCTCAAATCTTCCTCAAAGAAAACTGGACTGCTAAGTGAATTTCTCTCAGGTTTAGAGAACGATTCCTGCAAGTTACATTTTCTATGAAAAATTCATCTAAAAGTATTGGCATGAAATTTTTCATAATATTCTCTTTTCTTTTTAATGCCTGAGACATTTCTAGTCCCCACTTGCTCCGAGAGTGGCTGTTTCTGCCAACACTTTTATCTCACCCCCTCCGTTTCTGTGATCAAAGTCTGACTTATAAAAATGACAGTCTATAAAAAATGGTGCTGTAAGTAGTTTCAACCTAATTTTAGTTTTTAAAAAAATTGACTTTGGTTTTGATTCTAATAGTTTTCCTACATTGATTTCTGCTTTTTTTTTTTTTGGATTATTTTCTTTTGCCGATTTAGCTATGGATGCTTCTTGTTAACTTTCAGCCTCTCAGTGTGTGCACTCAGGAGCATAAATTTATTAGTATTAAACTATTTCAGCATTTAGTGAAGTATGTATTCACCTCCGCTGTAAAGACACAACAGCTCCTTTCCAGGATCCCTCCTCCCTGGTGGCCGGGTCCCCTGGTGCGAGGCAGGCGGAGCTGCCTGGGGAAGGCCTCGGGTCACACTGAGCGCCGGTCGTCCCCTGGCTCTCAGCCGGGTCAGGGTGTGGCTGAGTCTGACTTCTTCTCACCACGTGACTTTGCTCCCTGATTAGGAACTTTCTTCTCCCTTGAGTTTCATTTCTTTGTGTGCTGTTCTCTGCCTGACGGATGCGATGTTATTAGTTCTCAGATCTCTTTTTAACTTTTACAGGAAAGAGATTTGTTACCGACGATTCCGTTTGTGTGCTGGGAATAAGCAAAAGAAACCTCCTCTTTCAACCCGTGGCAGAGCTGAAGAAGGGAACAGACTTTGAGTACGTGAAGGGGACGGGGGACGGGGGACGACGGGCCGGGGTCCTGGCTGCAGCCCACTCAGGTGTGCTAAGGAACCCTGGGCTTTCCTGAAGCCGGGTGAAAAAATACTAGACTTTGAGAACGGGGGGCAGAATTTTTAGAAATTTGGAAGTAATTGTTTCCTTTCACCTATGAAAATCGCCTTCTCCTCCAGCTAACTCAGCCGACCCCACAAAGGCCACCCCGGGCTGTCCCCAGGCAGTGGGGCTGTCCCCACCCTGGCGGCAGACGCGGTGCTCACAGTGCTTCCTTCCCCCCCACCAGGCACCGGATCCCCAAGGAGCAGTGGTGGCTGAAGCTGCGGCCTCTCATGAAGATCCTGGCCAAGTACAAGACGAGCTACGACGTGTCCGACGCGGGCCAGATGGAGCACGTGTACTACCGTGGCACGCAGGGGGAGCCCGCGGCCATCTGACCCTGGGCCACTGCCACCCCAGCCCGTGTGTCTCGTGAGGCCTGGAACCCACTGGGGACCGTCCTTTTTTGTGACATTAAGTTATTTATCAGCACTTTATGTGAGTACTGTCGACATTAGTGCCTAACCCGAGAGCACCCGTCCTTCTCCCAACCAGACCTGAACCCCCCACGCCCTCCGTGTGAGCTGTCCACTGTCCTCACGTCCCATGCTTGGAATGTGCGTCTGTCTAGCAGATTAAACACTGGGCTAAAACCCCACCAGTACTTGGCTGTTTCTTTAAGTAGTTCAAAACCTCTGGCTACTGCAGGTTTCTCAGCAGTCTTGAGGGAGAGATTAGCAAAGTATTTCTAGAGGGAGAGCTGCACTATGCAAGGAGAAAGTCATAAAAGGAGAACAAAGACGGGATTCTGACAAATAGCAAACATTTAACATTAAGTCAACACGAATTTCCCCTTGGCCCTAAGTGCTGTGGGGCCAGGACGCCTGGGCCTCCGCGTGACTGTGCAGGCAGGTGGGTCACTCGAGCCAGGTTCTTACTCTCTTTTTAGAGGTCAAAAGTGAAGGAAATAAACGCCTACCTTAGTATGGGAGCCCACACGCACACGCTTGATTTCAAGCCCAGCTGCTGCATGTTCTAGTCACCAGTGGGGGCTTTTAAAAGAATCTGATCCCCGAGTTCTCTTCCTGGCCACTCACCGTCCCGGGTGGGACCTGGGCTGGCAGCGCGGACGGTGCTGGGGCTGCCGGAGCCCACACACATGCAGACACATACACACACACACAGGCGTGACGTGCAGGGGCCAGCCCCAGCGCAGACCCAGCCTCCACCAGGTGACACCCAGGCCTCTGCCTCAGAAAGGGAGGAAGCCACACGGAGGGAAGGTGGCTGTTAAAGTTCTGCCTGGGAAACCTGAGGACGAAACAGTAAGGGAAGGGCTGACAAACCTGGCGCTTACTAGTCACAACCCACCTGGTCCCGGCCACCCTGCTCTGCGCACCTGTCGGGAGGCTTTTCCCCAGGGCCCTGGGGTGAGCGCGGCTCCCGCGTCGGTGCAGACAGACGCTGCAGCACCTGGTTCCCTGCTGTCTAACCCTCCACGGTGCGGTGAAGGCTCCGACACACACTACACTTCAGCAAAACGTCATTCAAAACAACGACCAAAGCACAGGTCACAGCTGCCCTTTATTTTTAAATTTTTAAAATATTTTATGATAAAGATAAAATAAGCATTTATGTCACTAGAAAGTTCTAAAATTCTAACTTGTGCATCTTTGCACGTCTAATACATGATTATTTCGATTACTTCATGGTCACTGTATTTCCTCCTTTCAGTCAGAAGAGGTTGTGTCTGACTTGCCAGTTAATAAAACCTTTGGCAAAACTGTGAGGATGACATTAAGATTTTTGGGAAAAGCAGTAACATTTCTGACCTTTCAAATTAAATGTAGCCCAGAGACTTAAGGTTCAAGAACCGCCATAGGTTCCGCTGAGCTCCCGTGCACAGGCGGGAACGCCGCGGGGAGCTATCGCGTGACCCACGATGGGTCCTCAGCAATCTTTGCGTTCTCCGGTCCGAGGATAGCCCACCCGTGGGTGCTCCTCGTGGTGCCGAGGTACCTGCGTGGGAGACGGGGGGGGGGGGTTGGGGGGTCGGGACTCCCTTCTACCAGGGCCGCACAGAGCCTCCCGCACAGCACTCCACCCACACTCACGCGTGGCTCACGGCGACCAGGCTGTCGTGGCTGACCGCGAAGAGCTGCTCCCTGTGCGCCTGCTTCCTCTCGTCCGAGAGGCCGTACAGGAAGTGGTCCATTCCTGGAAGACAAAGCGCGGACACAGGTGGAGCGGCTGCCCCGTGGGGACGTGACGTCCCACGGTCACTTCCAGTGCACGTTTTAGCCCAAGGGCCTGGGACAGCGACCCCCGACTCCAGCTGCCATGGCTCCCACCCAGGAGTCTGGATCAGAGTCGGCAAGCACCAGCAAGGCTGGGGACACCGAGAGCAGAGTGACCTGCCATGGCCAGGCATTCGGCCTCCCTGCGCCTCAGTCACCCAAGCTCTGAAATGACATCATCTGATTCCTTTGAAATCGCAAACATCAAGATGTTCTTGCCTGAAGGAGAGGCAAGTTTTCAAGGTCAATGCTCAGGGTGTCAAGTATGAAAATCGTATCACAAAGGACAGGGAGACTGGAGAAGCTGGAACAACGGCATCACCCCCATGGCCCACAGGCACGAGTGACTCAGAACAGGCGTGTGAAACGCCATCTGGTGAGATCTGTGTCATTTTCTCGTCGTTTACTCAAATACCTTTGTCTGAGGGCGCGACGGGAGCATCCACACTGGCGAAGACAGACAGCTTGGCTTCATCAATGTCCTGCGGCGTGAACTTCCCAGATTTAGCCCAGTCCACAGCCTTCCTGAAGGCCTGGAGTGTTTCTACGGAATTCGGATCCCTAGGAAACCGGGAGTTACACGTTCAAGCATTTTACTGATGGAAAAAGTAACGACAGTCACATGTTAACAGTTCTTCAACATTTTCTGTTAATGGCTCTGTTTTAAATTTGACAGTCAAATGGCCACTGGCCAAACCAACCACTCTGCAGAAATCCATCATCTGGAAGCAGCTCCAGCACGGACACGCCCAGTGAGGCTGCGGGGCCTGAAGCCGTGGGAATGAGGGAGGCTGTACCCGCCTCAGCGAACCGCCCACCTTATCCTTAAGGTACCAGGACACCTGCCGTCTCAGGCAGCAGGGCCACAGAAAATTAGAGTTACTCTGCATAAAAGGGCAATGATCTGTGTTTACGAAAACAGCATCACATTAGGCCTCTGCGATTGAAATGGGCTCCAGAAGCTCTCGGGTGGTGCAGCCAAACCCCCTTGTCAGGGAACGACCCCCCAGGAGATGCCTGAGACCTCAGACTGTACTGAACACCACACAGACTGTTTCTCCTACACAACACACTTAAGGTACAGTTCAATTCATACGTTAGGCACAGTGAGATTAACAACATTACGTAGACAATTATAACCATGTTCCGGCACCGTTCCTCTTGCACTTTGGCACGGTTAGCAAGTAAGATACGGGCGACTCGAGCACAGCACCGCGGTGCCCCAACGGTCCATCTGACAAGCAAGACAGCTACTAAGTGGCCACGGGTGGCAGTGTGGAGATGCTCACAGAGGACTCCTGTGCTGCGCAGGATGGATATGACGGCAAGAGATCTCACCACTCTGAATGGGGTGCGATTTTAAACTTAGGGATTGTTTATGTCTAGAATTTTCCATTCAGTGTTTGCAGACAGAGGCTGACTGTGGGTAACTGAAAGCCGAGAAAGCAGAACTGCAGAGAAGGGGGCTCCTGCATCCCACCTGAAGATGCTGGTTCACACCAGGGTTCCCCAAGGCAAATGCCACCTGTGCATGCGGCTGTCCCTAACCTCGCAACAAAGGACTGTGCTAGGTGAGGCGAGCTGCCTGAGCAGTGACAAAAACTGGACAGTGAAAACAGCTTTTCTCTGTCTACAGTCCCCTCCAGTAGAGACAACGGTCCTGGTCGTCCCTGGGGCCCGTGACGTGCGAGGAGGGAGGCTCACCTGTAGGAGTAAAGTGTGAAGACCCCGCTGTGGCTGAGCTTGGCGCCCCCGCCGTAGGCGCCACCTTTCTCTCGAATCTCCGTGTGCAGGAACTTAGCTGTCATCAAACGCGCAAGGATCTTAAGACTGAAATTAATGATTAACAGTGCAGGTTAAAAACAACATGGAAGCATCATATGCAACACGAAGTGATCACAAGAGATGCTCAGAGTGTAGTTGATGAAGCAAATACACGGCAGATCAAGCTGTAAAGTGACAGCGTGTACACCATTGGTCCCACCGAGGTGTTTTGTCTTTTTTTAATGAACAAAAACAACCAACACGTGAGAACAGTTTCCAGTCTCAGTCCCGGCTGGAGAGCACAGACTCTGCACCGCTCAGCTTGTTACAGACACATGGGGCATGTTTTATGTCTGATAAAGTAGAAAGAGTCAATTTTTACTGTGAGGGCAAATGCACAAATGGTCATTTGTTTAAATGTCTCACATCAGAATCTGGACAAAAAAACTCAAGTCAACTTCTTGGGCAGGTTTTCATAGGTGCTCTCAGGAAAACACAGGCTCCAACAAAGCCCGTTCTGCTGACGCCCACTGGGAATGGTGACGGCCGATCCTCTGGAGAAAGGATGGTTCTAGAAAGCTTAGCTCTTCCCTGCCCTCCCAGGGCACTCCCCACCTCCCTCCGTCCAGCCATACCAGGACGGGCGTCCACACTGAGGCCCAGGTCCTCCTCTACCCTGCTCTGCTGGGCCGGGTCCACACCCCTGGGCCGTCTCTTCCTCCTTGGCTTAGTCCCTCATGGGGGTAGCTGCCTAAGACAGTCGACACAGGGGCAATTTCTGGAAACACCACACCCCTAAGTGGTGGACCCCCATGGGTGCATGTCTGTGGGTCTTTTCTCCTGGCCTGGCCGGTTTCTCCAGGAACGGGCACAGGCGCGTGGCAGCCACAGGTCAGAGGGGTGCCCACTGCCCACTGCAAACTCCCGCATTTCCAGCTGTTGTGGGAGTGCCCTGACCCACCCTCCGCTGTGGCCTGCTGCCACTCAAGCCAGGGCCTCCCCTCCAAGCCTCCGACGCACGCAAGAACACGGGCAGGGAGACGGGAGCCTACCACTCAGAGGGGCTCTGGGACAGGCTCCGGATCCCAGCCCCACCGCACTCCGAGAGCCGCACCTGTATCAATCCTGCCACCCGCAGGGCCCTGCCGCAGCCCGGCGTTCTCCCCAGCCCCTCCTTCAGCAGGCCCCGGTCAGGCTCTCCAAGCCCCGCAGCTCCCTCCCTGTGGCTTCTGCGCCTTGGCCGCGGTTCTGCGGAGCTGCTGGAGGGTCCAAACGCAAGCACTTAAGCCCAGTCTGCCCCGGTGGTCAGAAAGTCTCAGCACGATTTAGCCATTTTTACCTGCAGATGAGCTGAGTGAACTGGGCATTTGAAGGGAGTCTGTTTAGGCCACATCCGTTTTTGTTCTGTTATAGGACCTGAGAGATATGCGTCACCTACAGGTGTAAGTGGCTAGAAAGTTGGGCATTTTCTTCATAAAGACTTAGCTGTTTAAAGAGCTCTCAGGGTCTCTACTCTGAACGTCCTGCCTGTGCGCTCTCACTGGCTGGCACGGTACGGAGAGAGCACACCCTGCAGGTGACAGAGCAGCAGGTGACACGGAGTCCAGCCCTCAAGCCAGTGCAACAACTTCCTGTGATGAACACGCCTCGTCACTTTCTAACACGCTCGACAAACTTTCCCACCAAGGCGCAGACCTGGGAGAGCCCCCTTCCGCTGCGGCCCACCTGGCATGAGCCGGATCCGTGTAGGGGACGGTTCTGATGCACTCGCCCACGTAGTTCACGGGGAAGGGAAGCAGGAAGTGAGTCTTCATCTGGCAGGGCTTGAAGGTGGGGTCCTGTGAGACAGGTGCCCGTGTTAGGGGGCTGCACCGCCAGGACAGCCTGCCGGCGCTTTGCTCAGTTTAAAATTCACATGAAATATTCCAATCTGGACATGCCGCCTTTAAAATGTATTATTCTGTTAAAAACATTTCATTCTGTGTCATCTATACGGTAGCTGGTTCTCTGGGAGCATGTTAAATTGCCATGAGCTGTGATCAACCAAAGCAAACTGCACCGTTACAAGGCTGAGTGAGGCGAAAGAGATCGATCACAAGCTACGTTCACGTAAAGGTGAACTGCACGGTGGTGAGACCACGTGGAGCAGCAAACGCCTTTCTGAGCACGAGCAGGGCCCACCCATAATGGGGGCACTCGCTCGGCGCTGTCTCAGAGGCTCAGGGTGGCAGAGACAAACAGACACAACTAGCCCACAGCTCTAAGGACACGCGGCCCCAGGAACGGCTCAGAGGAACACGCGCAGTCAGACACAGCCGCGAGGGGCCAGGGCCGGTCACACGACTTACCGTGATCAGCTTTCTGACGATCTGGGAGCCACAGACGTGAGTGTTTCCGTCAGAGCCGTTGTGCGCAGGTTTCTGAAAATAAAATGTTTCCAAAAGAAGTGAGAAAAATCCTAAACTCACGTGAAACAGGCAAGAAGATACACATTTTATAAAATCCACAGAATAAAAAGCGTTTAGGGAAGATTTGTTTACATGTTTTAATAACGAGTATTTTAATTTGTTAAATGTTTTAAAAAAGAAATTTTAATAGATTTTCAGATAGTTACGGAAAAGAAGTTCTTGTACATAGCAAAGAAAGTTTCATTTTAAGCTTTTTTCCTTCTTCCACAATTTCTGGTTATAAAACTGCTTCCAGACAAGACGCCACGTAAAGTGCCCAGCCCAGGTCAGAGGTGCCAAGCAGCAGGCGGCCCCCGCATGTGGGCACCACTCCCGGGCCGGCCGGGAGACCAAGCCGCGATGGGACAAGGGCCGTGCCCACGTCGGAAACAACCCTCTGCAAATCCCGCAAACTATCACCTTCTCCCCCGAGAGGTAAGGCTTCCCTGGTGACACTGTGAACTAGATTAAAACCCACTTTGTTAATTGATCAAGTTCACCAAGTTAGTGATCATGGACGTGATTAACCTAGAGAAAAATCCATGAACTAACGAGTCACAGTGAAAAGGATTCGACAACCCTGTGTCCTCCAAACGGCAGAGACAGACTTGCTCAGACCGCCGTCTGTGTCCACTCTTACGGCTCCGTGTCCCTGCGGCAGACTGCCCGCCACAAGGCAAGAGCAAGAGAAAGTGAACACCGGATCATAGCCAAACTGCGGGGTTCAAATCCACTTCCCACGGGGCCGGCACTGCGCTGGCTACTCAGTCCTCCCAACCCTCAGAGTCTCACTGCACAACGGGGTATTAGCACCTGCACACTGGATCCCCCGAAACCCCGGACGGGTCAATACACAGGCAAAATGAGGACTGGCCCTGGTACCGCTAGGTGCCCAGCACTGCCAGCTGTGCGTCGGCGTTACCTCGACCACGTGGGGGCACACGGGCTCCTGCTCCTGCTGGCTGCGCCGGAGGCTCCCAAGGAAGTTCCCTACTGCCTGCTCCATCTGAGACATCTGCTGCGGGGCAGCGTTCACTGAACACCTGTTCAAAATTACGCACGTATGAAACTATTACTGTTAAAAACGTGTTTTACTAATCCGTCAAATTTTGTATAAATGACACAAAAAATTAAATACTACAGGATTTTTGTATAAAATGATACACAAAAACATTAAAAAGAAACAACAGGAGCCAAATGTGAAAACGGCACAGCCGTCTTCCTTCTCTACAAGCTTTCGAGTCATCACAGTGCCCGGCTAACAGCAGCTCCGGGACGCAGACATGGCACGGCCACCCTAACCCCCGTTCCTCGAGGGGCGACGGGAGTGAGGAGAACGTCGGGACCTCCTGACAAGGCCTTCACGAGTATCAGAGACCAGACACTTCTGGAATTACTGTTCGGAAGAGAAGTCAACACTTTGAAAATGTGAACTGGTTGCTAAAACAGAAAATTATCTGATAAAGTGCCCAAAAGTTATCATGCTCTCAAAATTACATAAAAATACAACTTCCAAACTCTACAGAGTCACAAATACTATCCTACAAAATTTACTTGGCCTCTGTAATATACGGACAGAGTATATATGCATTTTTCCCTGTGGCCCTAAATCCTAAATTTATTTTAGCTGAATTCACGGCAGGTACCATTAGTGCCCCAGCCCCGGCACTCGGCCGGCAACTCTGCGCGTGTGAATTCTCCCGCCCTCACGATGAACCCGCAAAGCTGCATTCCAGGGAGGCGGCGGCAGAAGACCCAGTGGTGAAGCCGCCGGGGCCTGGGCGTGAGCGCAAGGGACGGCCTAGCGCCAGACGACATGCTGGGCGCCTGAGCAGAGCCCCGGGGAACCGACCACCACCCACCTCCTGCCACACACAGACCGTCCTGCAGAACTCACCGGAGAGCCTCAAAACTGACCGGGAGAGGTACCAGGACTCCGTGAAGAGCAAGTGACTCAGACAAACGTTTGCTTGTTAATCACCAGTAAATACTAATCAGTCAGCCTGAGAGGAGGCTGTGGCGACAAACTTGGTATTTTTAGATGTCGTTCCTGTTTGCTGAGGGCAGGAGGCCACCGTGCAGAGTGCGCCTGAGCGGGCAGACGCCTCCCTCAAACCACCTCGGAGCTGCGCCTTTGCAGAAACACTTTCACACCGGCCTGTTGCTCTGCGGCCCCCTCTGATGCCTCCTCTATGGGTCATTTGCTTTTGGAAGCAAAATAAGTATTTGCCCTAAGTATATCTACTTGCAGTTCCAGGATAACATTAGCTTGCTTTCTTCCCCTCCTCGCACTACTTTCATGGAACTTAAAATATTATTTTTTCCCATAGAAAATGATTTCTTAGCTTATAAGAACACTTGAAATCAGTTCTATAACCTACACTTTACCAAGCGCTCTTTCGTCTTGAAGGTAAGTGTACATGATTGCAACTTCACGTGAAAAATATCTAACACTGCACTTAAGGAAACGGAAAGAGCGGTGAGATCTCTGTTTAGATGGGAACCGTGAACCCACCTCATGTTGTCTCGGGTCAGCAGATGCTCCTTGATGCGCGGGAGCTTCCTCAGGACTGGCGTGACGTCTGCCATTTCTGCAACGCTCTTCATCAGCCTCACCTGGACCAGAGGAACCCAGGAACAGAGACCACCATGGATCTCCCAGCTGGAGACCAGACACCCTCAACCTCAGGGCCCGGCTTGGGGGCAAGGGGCTGGGGCTGGGGCTGGGTGGTACTAACAGAAAGTGAGTTAAAAAACATTTCCCCATGAAATGTGGCTGATTAGAAAGTTAGCTTTTTTGAGATACAAATAACTTATTCGCAGAGAACATGAGCGACTGCAAGATCCGGCTAAATAACACATGTGCCCTCACCGAGTCCCACCTGATCCATGCCGCCGAAGGTCTCCTGCAAGTCCCCCGCGGGCGTGAGGGTCCTGCTTGCTCTGATGGACGCGTAGAGGTGCCCGGAGTCTGGGATCCCGTTTGAGAGCTCCTGAGCAGTCATCCTGACCAGCACTCTGAAGCGTTCCTCCTCCTCGAAGCGCGGGCTGTGGACAGGGAACAGAATGGGCTCCCGCACACCCAGCCGTGTCCCCTTCTATTACCGTACCATGGAAAATTTACTAAGTGTAAGTTTCCCGACCATTTCAACCACCTCAGAAATTACACAAGGTCAGGCGAGGGCATCAACAACGCAACTACAATCTACTTTAGAACACTTCAGACCAAAATCTCCGTAACACCCCAGGAACTGACGTCGTTTGCAAATAAAGTTACTTGTTAAATATTTCAGTCCATAGATGCATCATGTCTGGTAGGTTTCGATCCAGGCAGAGAGATGAAAAGAGCACACCCTAAATCATGGAAGAAAAAAAAATACAAAAGAAGAAATTAATTGCAGCATAATTAAAAAAAAAGACACTGGAGAAACGAACTTCTCGGCACAGGTGTGTTCTGGGAAGGAAGGCTACCTGCTCGTACGTGTCCAGACGGGAGTGGTCGGGGAGCACGTGGGGGGACACGGTCATCCCCCCCGTCTTCAGCTCTACCTGCTGAGCCTGCTCTCTGTAGTCGAGGGTGCCGCAGCCCATCCTGACACGGCAGAGAGGTGTCCCTCGATTACCAATCAGTCTTTGCCACATTTTAAAAATCATGTATATCTTGAATTACAAGTTGTTTAAATTAAATAACCACACTTTAAAACCTCTCTTTTCACACTGTGCACCAGGTCATAAAGCACGATGACACTGGCATTAGCCCTCCACAGGGTTCATGCGCCTTCTCCCCTGGGTGGAACCAGGTTCTCTCGCTCGGGGACCCACTGACGGCGTCCAGGCCACCTGCACCTGGGCAGCCAGGGTCTGCACTAAAAATAAAGTTCTAAAATGCACGTGTTCAGTCCTAAGCTTTAAGTGTCCTGTGAGTGTTCCTCACCCTCCTCTTGCACAACGCTCTGACACGTACTTCATTTGCTCAAATACTTGGTGCTCTTGGGGGGAGTCTGAAGACTAAGCCTTTCTAGTTTCTAAGAGGAGCACGAGTCCGCCCAGCACTTTCTGAGCAGACGCTCCACCCCAGGAGGGCAGCCGGCGAGCTCGGAGGTGGGCAGCAGCCCCAGCTCCTATGTGGTCTCGTGCCCACGGTGTTCCTAGAACAGGAAGGGAAGCCCACAGCCCTGCCCAGGGCTCGTCCTGTCACCCTCAGCACGGACACAGGGCAGAGAGAAAGGCACACGCGGCCATGTGTGCACCGTGCGTGTGCCCAAATCTACCCGCAGACGCCGTGCACGGGGCACAATGGTGACCGCACCGCACAGCTGGCTCAGAGGGCGCAGGCGCGGGTGTTCAAGACACCCCGGCCTCCCTTCCCAGGTAACTACCTTTCTGATCAGCAGCCATCTTCTCCGAAATCTTACCAGGTTAGTATCACTGAGATAGATTATCTGTATTACCTTATACTCTAGGTCCATAAAAATTTTAATGTTATATAGTAGGAAAACATAATTTTCATTAAAAAATTCTAAACCAATACATTGTACACTTTTACTTACACACTGTAATTTGAAAAAATGATTCACTAAAAGGTATCACTCTCAGTGCATTAAAATGATACAGACATACAGTACATAGCAGTAAAATACACAGAACGCGTGAACTACACAAGCACGTGCGTGTCTCCGTCTTACTTGGTGAGGACGCTGCAGAAGAGGGGCATGTAGGGCCTCAGCTCCTCGGGGAGTGTGTTCAGGCTGCAGAAGGCCCGGAAGTAGACCACGCCGTTGGTGGGCTGCACGCAGTACTGAACAGGGGTGTCTCCGCCTGCAAAAGCAAGAGTGACTTGGTGGCTCCTGCCATTACTAGTACAGCGTTAACCAGTTTGATATTTAAGAAATTAATGCTATTGCTTTTTGAGGATGGAGATTTAGAACTTGTATTAGCAAAAAAATACTATTCGCTTGCTGTAGATTATATAAATTTCCCTACTGTACCCTCATTATGATAAAAAGCTGAAACAGTCTCCATTACTAAAGTAACGCCTGCTTTCTGAAGAATGAGAAAGGAAGAATGAAGGCCTGTTCTTCCAGGTTCCTAACGGGGCAGGGGGTGGGGGCAGGGGGCGCCCCACTCTTTCCACCCACCCACCTTCACCCAGCGCCAGTCCAGAGACGTCCGGCCCCACCGCCTCACCCACCCAAACTGCCCTGCTGCAGCCCAGGTGGCCCTGGGTGCCTCTGGGTCCCCTCCAGGCTTAGGGCAGGCGTGGGGTGCTCTATCCGGCACAGCCCTAAGCACGGCGCCCTGAACAGAAGAGGCCCGAGCATGTCCTGATGGTGGATTCACCTTCACTCATCCTTCTAATGAACACTCAAGGGAAGTCACCGACAAAGAGAAATTATGGGGCATTAAAAGACCGGTGGGATGTTAATCCCGATTTCCAGAAGAAAGATCTCACTTCCACACACACACACGTGTACACACATACACAGGGATACACACGCGTGCACACGAATAAATCAGACATGATAAACACAGGCACTACTAAAACACTACAGGCAGGCAGAGATGCCTCCCAGGAAGCGGAAGCCCAGACACAGTCTAAAACCCTACCCTCGGGGGCCAAGTTGAACCACCAGCTGTCGTCAGCTCAATAAACCCAGCCAGGCCCCTGCGGAGCCCAAGTGCAACCCCTCCAGGGAAACTGTCTCTCCTGCCACCACCCAGCGGGCAGAGGAGACAGGAGGAGACCCCAGGACCAGTCAGAGCATAAGCGCGGCCTCAGCTCCCTTCCCAGCCTCCGGAACCGCCGACGCCCACACCCCCCGAGGCACTTCCTGTCCGCTATGCTGCCTCGGGCCGAAGAGAGAGGACACAGGGCTCCAAGGATGCCAATGTCGTCTAAAGCTGTGCTCACCACAGCCACGCCCAGCCCAAACCCTCGCCTGATCCCACAGATGCAGCTGACAACGACCCATCAAATCCACGTGTGACAGGGACACAGACACGGGCTCTGAGCACAGAGGGCCACCGTCGCTGTACGTTAGAAACGTCCAGGACCCGAGGGGAGCAGGACCGTAGATGGACAGGCACACTCAGGTGTTCTGCACGAAGCAGCTGAAATGTGACTCTGCTCTTCCTGTGGAGACGGGTATCTAACGTCACCGAGGAACCGAGCACCCGGGAAGAGGACAGTGACCTGCCAGGACCACGTGCAGCTCCGTGAGGGGCATGGTGGGCTCGATATCCGAAACTTTCAGCGCCGGCAGGCAGGAGGCATCCTGGGGCTTGCTCTGCTCAGTCCGTAACTCCAGACCTAAGAAGAGCAGGAACGTGAACACTCAGCGCTACAATCGAAGGGTTTCACGCACCTTCTCCCTCCCTCTGTGCTGTCACCTACGTTCACGGCTGGCCAGCCCGTGCCAAGCACGGCACCTCAGCACCGCGGCCTCTGTGGCATCTGTGTGCCCTGCGGCAGGATCTGGATGCGCTCACAGACGCACACAGGCGGCCCTTTTCTAATGCTGGTTCTTCAATCATCTTAGCAAAGCAGTGTCAAGGGGGAACCGTGGCTTTGCAAGGGGTTTCCCTCCACCCCTCGAAGTTGTACGCTAGACAGATGAACTTGTTTTTAAGGGTTTTCAAACCATTTCTTGCTGGGCTGAAATTTAATGACTTTGATTCTTGTTTTGTATTTTCACATATTTTAGCTACACGCTTATGTAGTCACATAAATCTCACAATTGCAGTGACGCTAAAAGCCACATTTCTGTTCAACCAATGAGAGGGAGGCGGCCCCTCGCAGGGGATGAGGCACAGACCAGTCTGCAGAGAGAGAACCCACGTGGCCGGGCAGGATTTTAAGGACAGACCTGAATGGCACATGTGTGGAAAGACTCCACAGTTTAAAATTGTCGGGCAAGCATACAAACACACAACGTCACGCTGGATTCCGAGGGGACACCATGCTGAGTTACTATTTTAACTCACGATCGCGGCAAAGTGTATTCCTGGTGTCTGCTGAGCTGACCTTAAGGGGAAGACTAGAAACTTCCCTAATCTTCCACATCCACTCTTCTGAAGCTCCCTGAGTGCACAAAACCCACTTAGACGGACGACTCTAGGGACCGAGAGCATCTCCGGTGCCACCACCCTCCCACAGGCACTGCCGGCCCCGTCAGAGTAGAGGACCTGCCCTCTGCTGTGGCCCTACAGGCCTGGGAGTGGGAGTCACCCCAACAAACACCTCTGCTCCCTGCGGCATCCCCTCAGCCTGCCAGACGGTCCAGGCCCCTGCTCCAGCACACCCCACGCCCACTCTGCTCCCTCGGTGAACACGTTCACAGTCAGAATAAACAACACCTAGCGTTTCTTTTTTCTTTCACCAAGTCACAAGGTCCCAGACGGCAGGGGCTCTACCCTGAAGTACTTAACGTGTTATAGAGAAATCAAAAATTTGAGGATTAAAGTTTTTCATAAGCAAATTCCCATTCACCTTTTCACTGACGTTCGTCTAGTGGTTGGCCTTTCATTCACAGCGATTCCTGACACTGACATCCATACTTTCACACTTACTGACCTGAAACCACCACTACCTGCACTAGCACGGTGTCCTACCTACCGTAAGGGACCCCGCAGGGAATTTGCACAGTAAAAACACACTTTGTGACTAGAGCACCATCCCGGAACCTGCTGGTTTGGACTGTAGTACACGCTGTTTCCTTAAGCAAAGTACACCTCTCAGGCTGGGCCGCAAATACGTGATGAGTGAGGCACACATGTTCTGTTGCTTATGCACGGAACTATCTTGTGAATTACGAATTAAAGACTGCAGCTTGTCAACGGCTGTGTCTACTCAAGAATCCAGGTATAAAGGACAGGTACAAGGTTTACTAGGACATGAAACCTCAAACACAGCTTGGCCGGAACAATTATTCTCCACCTAGAGTCCATGCTACCTCCTGAGGAGCCTGACGATGCCTCACGTGGTCCAGCCTGACCAGGTTTTGGTGGTGAGGGTGTCTGCGTGCGTGTTATGTCTATTTTCACAGGCTTTACTAATATTTAATTTAT
This sequence comes from Indri indri, assembly GCA_004363605.1. NCBI lineage: Eukaryota > Metazoa > Chordata > Mammalia > Primates > Indriidae > Indri > Indri indri. The sequence continues at coordinate 18,207 of RJWJ010012936.1, forward strand.
AAGCAATAAAATTCACAATTTTACAGACACAATTCTATGAGTTTTGACAAATGTAGAGCTGTGTAACCACCACATCATGATACAGAGCGTTTTTGTATCACCCAGAAAATTCTCTCCTGACCCTGCAGCCGCCCTACCCCCACCCAGCCTCCCGTAGCCGCTGAGGCGCTCTCTGTGCGACAGCCTGGCCGTCCTCAGGATTTCACAGACGGACTCGCTCTGTGCACGCTCCCCTGCGCCTGGTCCTGCCCTCGGCATGAGCGAGCTCTGGGGATCCGTCAGTGTTGAGTTTATCGTTATTTGTTCTTTTACATGACTGATATTTCTTTTGTATGTGCATGTTGATGGGACTTTGGGCTGTTTCAAGGTTTGTGTGGAGCTTTCGTTTCTCTTGGGTAAACACTTGATATAGCAGAGCTTCACGGTAAGTACACGTTTAGCACCGTAAAGAAACAACAACACTGATTCCTACGTGGCTGCCCCGTTCTGCTTTCCCGTTAGCACCGTGCGACCCGACTGGCCTCACACGACGTGCACTGGCAGTGGCAGTGTGTCTAGAAATTCCAGCCAGTCTGGCAGTGATTACACATGACTGCAGCTGTGATCCGCACTTTTCTAAGAAATAATGAGGCACTTCTCTAAGAAAATGCTGAGATCGTTTCCCACATAAATAATGATTTGTGTGCTTATTTGCCATCAGTGCGTCTTCTTAGATGATGTACCTGTCAAACTCGGTCACCCATTTCTTAATCGAGTTGTGTTTTCTCATCACTGAACTGCTGAAGTTTCCAATACGGTCTGGACACAGACGTTTTCTCCCAGAGGCCCACACACTTGCTGGGGAGCTCTCCCGACCCCGCGCCCCCCACTGCCCTAGCAGGGCCAAATCCCTCCCACCCTGGCTGGCCCAGCCTGCCTCTTCACGTCATGCTTAGGTTTCCAACTGCCTTTTGACAGTTTTCTCTATGCTTCCTCAAAATCATCCTAACATCACCACCATTACACTGTACGTGACCTCCTCAACCTCATGACTTGAGAGTGAAATACCTGAGCTGCCCCTTCCCCCACCGCCTCCGTCCCAGGCCCTCCCTCCCACGGCCCTGCCCGGCGGAACTCTCGCTGTCTCTCCTGTGCACAGTCGGCCCTCTACCCACCTACACAGCACCCGTGAGCAGGGTGCGCCGTCCGCCTGTGTCTGCCCTACCCCGATCCCAGAGGGGCCTAGTGGCTGGCACAGACACTTCACGCCCTCCCTGAGACGCGCCTCTTCCGAACATGCAGCTGACACCGTCTACACTGCTCACTGGTAATCCCACTGCATTGTGACGTGACATAAACCTTACTGGCATGTTGTGGCACCTGGTAAACAGGGTCAGACCTTGTGGCTGAGCCCACTGCATCAAACGTGGAACTCTGTAGGCGCCCAGTAAATGCCTGTTGGTTGAAACAATATTTGCTCCCAGCTATAAACCCACTAGAAAGTTCACTAGGTCTGGGTGATGGTTAGGAAGTTACTAAGCACAAAATTAAACACCTGACCTTTTTCATAGATCAGCTGCTTGTCTTTCGGGGAGAGAGAACCGACCATTTGCTTCAGCTTTTCTGCTTCCATTTGTGCTTGTTTCTCATGATACTTGTCATCTGGTTTCATTGACAAAGTCAGCTTATGCTGGTTATTCTGCAACGACCACAGCAACAAAAAACACCAAGTTAAAACAAGGTTTTCTTAAAACTGAACGTGCTGACTCAGCCTCTGCTGGTGTGTCTTGGTCCTGTTGTTCTGTTTACCCACTTTTAAAATAATGTTGGGAACAGAACTCATCTCAAGAATTATTTTGCAGATGAAAGTATTAATATGTAAGGCAAATAAAATCCTTACAACCACACCTGTGTAAGTACCATACCTATGTATGTACCATACTTATTAAGTACGTGATTTTATAAGCTGTTATTATTAGAATTATCATTATTATGATCACTACATCTCAATCATAAATGTATCAACAGTCAACATTTTCATTACACCTTGGGTGTAAGAAGGTTTGTACTTTTAAATACTATAAATCTTTGACTTTAGTCTAAATTGAAGATAACATAGACTTCTAACTTAATTTTTATATGGTGTTCATTATACTATTAATTTCTGAAGGGCTAGAACTAAATTTTCTATTCAGTACTTTGTAAATTATTAGGACTAAACAAATATTGATTTTATATAGAAATAAATGATAGGTGATTTAACGTACTTCTCTTATTTATTTCAATAATCAAAAACACACACATACAAAATGCTCACTTGTAATACTATAAAGAGAGGTGAGAGAATTGGAATACAACAGAAATTTTATGTAAAATAACTTACAACTTAGAGAAAATGTAGGTCAAATGTCCAAAGCAGACAATAATCTCATCTACCACAGTAACGCCTTTTAAAAAGTTCTACCATATTAATGAGTATGGAGGAAGGAACATACAACCAAACACAAATGCCTACAAATCTAGGAAAACCAATGGGCAAACACTGAAGGAATTCAATCATAAAAATAACCAGAGTATCCCTTACATGTAGGCGACTGTTCTCTCAGTTTACATTATTCTTCTATTAACAAAATATTAATAGAAAAGTATATGAAGATGTTTTGTTCATATATTCATACATAAAAATGCACACATATAATCACACAAAAACCAACTACCAACTTGCATTAGAATCTAAAGACCAGCATTTAAGTCAATGTAAGCATTTAAATTTTTAATTAGAAAATAAGAAATTATGTCGCCCATCTATTAACAGAAATTGACTCATGTACATAGATCACATTGCTAACATTTTTTCATCATTATAAAATTCGACTCCAAAATTACAGAAATTCCCCAACTTCCTTACCTTAAAATACTGCTTTACTTTTTCTTGCAGAAATTTGGGATTGTCCTTCAGGCACTGCCTGAATTTAACCAAGAAATCTCCCAACTGCAGAAGCTCCACAGGGTCTCCGTCGTGATTCCAGCAGGAGGCTATGTACTGGACGAGAGGTTTTACGTTCACGATACTGCACTACACGCACAGGGCATCACCCCAGCAATCACCCCACGTTTTATTAAGATCCTAGCTTCTATATTTAAAAACACCATAGACGATTGTTTATAACAAAAATTAAGTCATTCATCGGTTGGAGGAAAAAACCCAAACTCATTAAAACCCTATTTTGTTCTAACAAAATAAAAAAGAGCACAGGTTTTAATTACTTTTAGAAAATATTATTACCAACAAATTACCGGTTATCATAAATCCCTACCCATTTAAAATATACTGTGTAAATCTGTTTCACAAAAAAGAATAAGGTATCAAAAAGCCAATTAAGCTATTAATAGTAAAAAACCAAAAAGCATATTATAAAACTAACTAAAAAGTAAATTTATATATGATCCAAAACAATGTAACTTTCAAGGTTCAAATGAAAAGCACCATCAGTATCAATCTATATTTTCGGCACTGTCAAGAGCCACTAAGTACAGGTCAGAAAGCCCAAACCAAAGCAGAGCCCAGCGGCAGAGGAAGCACGTACCGACGTCAGGGTAAGCCCAAAGCTGGGGGACTGATGCTTCATCTGTATTTCCAGCTTGTGAAGCAAAGCTTCAATCCGATCATCTTCAAATCCTTTCCTGTAGAACACAATTAAGAACTAAGACACTGAAAAGAAATAAAAGTTTCAGAAAAAGAAGGCAGCAAAGATAATTGAACAGCTGAATATGAACTAATATGCATTTTATCCCACAGAGCGCGGGCCAAGCGGTGCCGCAGGCTCCGAGCCCGAGGAACGAGAGCAGGCCGGGCGTACTCAACGACTCCGTCCACCGTTCTGTCGACGAGGGTCCTGACCGTCTCAATGTCTTGCTCCGCAATGCCCTGGAGGCCGACACTGAAGTAGGCCTCCCTGGTGTAGCCATTATATCTAGAATGCAAAAACAGAGATGACGCGCTAGAACCCGAGCACCCTCACCGCCACTTGTCATGCGCTGCACTGAAAGATCAGGACGAAGAACCTCCAACTCCAGACCCTCCACTCAGCCCAGTAGAGCGGTGTTCTCAGACGTAACTGGTCATGTGGGCCCCCTTAATATTTCTAAAAATCAATACAATGTAAACGCTTGAGTCTTAGCAAAATAAACCTAAAAACAGAAAACTGCTCAGTTTTACAAAATCTTAAGATTTCCAAGAATACTTAATGACCTAACTTTTAAACGAGCAAACGGTACAACATTCCAAGAACTTGGAAAAGCTGTCTTTCTTTTTGGGTATTTGGTTTTTTGGCCAAATGTCCTTTCAGGGACCACAGACAGCTGGTGTGGGAATCGTCACACTGTCCAGAGCTCCCTGCTGGGGGCCGGGCCATCTTGTGCACTGTGGGACCTTCAGTAGCACCCTCAGCCTCCACCCTACAGTGACAACAACCCAAATGCCCAGACATCATCGCCCAGTGTTGGGATGCGGGCGGCAAAATCACCCCTACCTGCGAACCACTGATGTCGTCTAGTAACAGAACTCACCCAACGTCAGGAGAAAAGTCTGTGCCAAGCCCAGATTCGATCAAGGCTTCGTAGAAGGGGGAATTGGGCCCAGCAATCAAGAGAGAAGACAGGAGACTTAACGTGAAGCCCTCAAACGTGTCAGTGATGCTTCATCGGAACAGAAGGGGAGAGGAGAGGAACAAAAGGGAAAATGGTTGGCCCGTGTAAATGTTTTTAAAGTCATTTAAAATCACTATTAAATTAACACTTTTATTTCCAAACAAGCTGAGTTCTGCTAAAAAGTCTTGCATTTCAACATTTTAACAATCACATGGGCAAAACAGAATTTTTTTATATATTGGGTTTTTTGGGTCCCAAAATAAATTTCACTGCACATCGGATGCTTGTCACCAACAGTATACCACGTGCTTTCACAGATACTACTTCAGTGGTAGCAACAACATCAACCCCATAAAGGAGACAAGAAACGGGGAGGAGATGGGTGATGCCACCAAGCCGCAGACCACGCTGGCAGGGCGCAGAGCGGCTGCCTTCCTTTCCTGAACATCCTTCTGGGCACGTTCTGACCTGGACTCACGAAATCCCTAGAACCACACAGTTTTGCACGTGGTACATTTTTCCAAGGCGAGTGTTCCTATGTAGTATTATTCTCGCACTCAAAGGGACCCATGACCTCAAAACAGTTAACGATTGTTGTTCTAAAGCAGTCATTCTTGTCTCCATGGGAAGAAAGCTTTAAAATGCAATAAGGAAGTAAATCACTTCTTTTCCCAATGGCGACTGAACATGATCTTCCCCCAGAGCCATTTCAGAGGTCATTAAAAACCCTGACGTTTTGCTCTCTACTCTTAAAACCTGCTGGACTCCTGAATCCTAACTGTACACTAATTTATAGTCGATTGCAAAATTCTCCTACTAACCGTCTAATCTGGGTATTTCCCCACGGGTTTTCAGCCCACGTGAGCTTTAACCACATACACTTACTCTGGTAAGAGGAAGCTAACGCTGACCGTCGTCTGTTTAGAGGGATCGGTAGCAAACGAGTCCGGGCCACATGTTATCTGGAATTCCCTCTGCAAAGGACATGATGCCTTAAGCAGGCAGAGTCTGGGTGGTTTTAAACTACCACAGGTTATCTGCACTTACAAAATGGTACGAGACGTGCTTTTCATTAAGCTAACTTTCTTTTAAAACAAATAACCATCCTTTAGGCTGAAACGCTCCTATGTACTCTGTACAGCCCACAACAGCATTTCAAATCCCTATTACCAGCACACACGCAAGCACAGTAACAGGTATGACGGAGACTCACGGGCTTATCCCACGGCTTCTGAGCGGGCACCGAGGTACTTGGTTCAATTTTCTGGAACTTGCTCAGTGCTTCTTCATGAATTTGTTTCAGATGCTGTTCTAACGGAAAATTACCGTAAGTGAAGAACCTAAAATTGAGGGAACACATTAGTGTATTTTAGTTTAAAAGATTAGCAATCAATAGTGATGGCTTTTTGCGTGAAATGGATGGACACAGCACACAGTGATCCCCCCTTATCTGAGGTTTCACTTTCCAAAGTTTCAGCTCCCCCTGGTTACCGAGGTCTGAAAATACTACAGTTTTGAGAGAGAGAGAGAGAGACTATATTCACATAACTTTTATTACAGCATGTTGTTATAACTGTTCTATTTTTTTATTATCGTTGTTAATCTCTTACTGTGCCCAGTTTATAAACCACACTTTATGGGAGGTATGTACGTGTAGGAAACATAGTATATGTAGCATTCGGTACTATCTGGTCTGGGCACACACTGGGCATCTTGGATCGTACCCCCACAGATAAGGGAGTGTGGGCAGCAGCTGATACAAGCCAGTCTACATGTTGAAGTGAACTTTACACAGGAATGCATTTTGTTTTCACTTAGTTTCACTAAAAACACCAAATAAAAGCTTTTGCCCTTTTAACAGGATAGGTGGGGTCAAACAAAACACAAACTGTGCAGAAGGAATTAATTAAATGCAAATCCAGCAAAAATGGATCTTTTATTTTGAATCTACTATAATGGCATTACAAACACCACACGAGTTATTTGTCAAAACTCTTTATGACCCTAGCTACAGTATTCCTATAATCCAAATGACCAAGTTTTTCACAAAATTCGATTTTAGGCTATAGATTTTAGGTTACACACGTTTTAAGCTAACACAGTTACTCAACCAGAGGAAAAGTTACAATGACAGAGTTGATCTTTCTCTTACTGTGTTGTATGGTTAAGATTTGGGGAACTAGTATCTTAAAGATCTTTTAAAAATTTTACACTCAAGGGTTCCGACACAAATTTTATGCTCTGGGTTTAGACAATCCAGCAGCAATTAGCACCCCCAATGTCGAGACGCTGGTCTCTCAAGGCCTTTCTCTGTTGGTCACAGAGGTCACAGACTCCTGCAGCTCTGGAGCAGGAAGAGCCTGGGTGTGCAGGTGTCGGGGAGGTCTTGGGGTGCAGAAACCAGAGAAGTTCCCGAGGAACAAACACTGTCAGAAGGGAACCCCCATGGGCCACAGCTGGGACAATTTGAGCATAAAAATAAATAAATAGAGCCCACATGATCACACACCACGAGTGGGTGCCCAGGGGCTGACAAGACACGACATGTGGGCCTCATTTGGATCAAACATTTTGGGGACAACTGGAAAATTTGAATATGGAATAAGAAACAGGTGGTTTTAAGAAAGTATGTTTTACTCTGTTGAATGTGAATATGGTATTATCTTACGTAAGAAAATATTTCGTGTTTTAGGGCAACAAGTTCAAGTACTTAGGATAAATGATTATGATGACATCTGTAATTTATTTCAAAAATCCTCAGTGAAGAAAAAGATTATGTGATAAGCATCAGGGGGTTTATTATTGTAGTCTCTACTTTTCTGCATGCTTGAAAGTTTTCATAGTTAAAAATTTAATTTTTTACAAAAAATAATCATGCAAATATGACTTGACATTGCATTTCTTTATAAATTAGTGTTTTATTATTAGCGATATAAAAAACAAGAAATTCATCAGAAAGTATGTAAGGTTCGAAAACTGCACGCACTGTTCACAGAGCACTTCCGTGCACCAAGGACGGGGCTCAGCACTTTGCACGTCCAGTAACGGTCAGTCCTGTGAGGTGGGTGCCGCCCACGCAGTCACATTCTACTTGTGACAGAGCTGGGACCTGGAGGTGAGGAGGTGGGGCCGGGACTCTGCCCGTTGAGCCTGCAGCCACCGTACGGAGCCACCGCTGCAGATGTCTACTTGAATGTCCCGGTAAATCAGACAGGGACAAACTTAAGCAACAGATCTTATCTAGACTCACATATTTCTTAAGCAAACGTTTCTTTGCTAAATGTGAAAAAAGCCATGTCATTTAGTGTAAAAATGCAAACAAATCAACTCATAAAAATCCACCACTAAACTTTTAAAACCAAATATTACCTAGCATTGCTCGGATGATAGTGAGTGGCGTGAAACTGCTTCAGCTGTTCCCAGGTGAGCTCCGGGATGCACAATGGATCGCCTCCAGAGACCACCGAGTAAGTGTGGTCAGGAAGCAGTCTGTTCTGAAGGTGCTGTGAGAATATCCTCTCGTTGTCTGTCTTGAAATCAAAAGAAAATAAGTAAATAAATAAAACATATTCATGTAAAATAATGCACCCTGTTATAATACATCAAATTAGCCACATTCTAGAGCATATAACATCTTGCAAATTAAACTGCTGTAATGGCAAACAAGGCCATCCATGCAGGTACTATTGTTTAACGTAGCCTTCAGTTTACTCATAACCTGTGCAGGGGACCCAAGGACTGGCTCTCTCAGACAAGTAGAAAAACATACTTTTCAACATGCACTGGGTGAGCAGCGGCTGTACTGCTAAGGCCAGGACACGGACCTGGTGAAACAGGACGGAGCGTGAGGCCTCCTCCTGTCCACCAGCCACAGGGGACTTGGGGAGAAGCTGTCACCTCACTTAGATTCAGGAGAGTGTCTTGGAAGAAATGACACCCAAATTAAGTATGAAAGGATAAGAAATAGGGGAGGAACCAGGCAGCAGCACTGTGTGTACAAGTCACCCCACACACGGCAGAGACGCTGGACAGACCAGGAGGTCTTCAAAGTCACGAGGGGACATGAGGACACTGGCCCGGGAAAGCAGTCCTCAAAGAAAGAAAAATGGTCTCAAGAGCCCTCTATACTCCTAAAAACTGATGAGGTCCCCAAATAGCTTCTGACTATGCAGAGTTTTTTGATTCTGTAGGTATCTGCATGTATCTATGTATCTGTGTGTCTATGTATTTACATAATTTTTCTATATTCTAAAGTAAAGCTGAGACATTTCCGAAACAGATTTGTTAACTCAACCTATCATTATATATTACCATAAATATTTTTTGAAAAATACTTTTCATAACAAGATACAAACAATTACTGAGAAGAGTGGCACTGTTTTGCATTTCCCGCACACCTCTTTGGTGTCTAGCTCCATAGGGGAGGCCGGGTTCTCCCGCCTGCTTCCGCATCTAGTGTGCTGTGCATCACACACAGCCTGCCTTGCAGCCTCTGGGAAAGCCCACTGCACACTTGGGCATGGGGGGGGTGAAAAAGACAATGTCTTAGGAGTAGGAAAGTACTTTTTATCTCACAGAACTGCTGCAGATCATACACCCAAAGCCGGCTGTCCCCAGGCACTGAGAACTGCTGGTCAGAGGTTCAGGGACCAACAGCATTCTGTCCCTGCTGTCCCTGTGGCTTCTACTCACATGCTGACCCCAGCTAACTCAAGAAGTTATGACCTAAGATGGGAATATTTAATGGAATAGCTGAATGTCAACTTCCAAATGCAACTATATTTCAATATTTTACACAGGTGAGTTTAACACGATGTGGAAAAGGAAGAAAACTTACAAATGCTCCCTTCATCTCATTAAAGACAACTCCTCTGAAGATCAGGGGGGTCTGGGGGTCACTGGGATTCTCATGTTCGAGTCGCCATCCTTCCTGCCTAATGATGACAAATCATTATCGGATGACAGCAATTCCAATACTAAGTCTGAACCGGGTAATTAAACCACTACGTACCAGAAATCCAGTTCCCGCAAGCGTGGGAAAAAGACCGCATCCAAGTACACCGAGAGCAGATTCTGAAAATCCCTGGGATTTTGTGTGGAAAACGGATACAGAGTGTAATCACTGGCTGGGTACAAAGGAAAAGAGAAATTTTTAAATACAACAGATTCCTATAGAAATTAATTTACTTTCAAGCCTCATTTCCCTGCAATAGCGCGTGTCAACTGGCCAGAGAGAGACGGCAGTGATCCGCACTCTGGGTCCTACCTCGCTGCTCTCCTGGCCCGTCACCCGAGTCCCGACTTTCCCAGACCCAACTCAGGGTCAGCACCTAAGAGGCACCTGTGCTAATTCTTCAGCGAACACCCGTAGGGCCCAAAAGTGCCTCTGGAGGCTTTCGCACGCCGGGAAGACCAGCTCATCCCTGGGGAGCATGGTCTGACCTGCTCTTTGGGTTCCCTCCTTCGCAGCAGGCTGTGTTCACACCGCCAGCCGTGCGCTCTCCCCAGACACACCAACGTCCACGTTCATGAGGCCCAAGGCTGTAGCAACATTCCCAACATTGTTTGGACCCTTTCTAGAAAAAACCTCAAATACCCTTTTCCTGAAACTTCACTTTTTGTAATCTATGATATGATTTTCCTAAAGGATCAAACTTCTAATATCTTTCAACTAGACTAGAGATAGGTAAAAGTTATTCCAGTAAATGTATTAATTGCCAACTACCCTCTTTTTTCTCAGAAACTAACTGAATTCCAGCTGGTTTGTCTAGCAAACCTAACAATGATTTCGGCCCAGGACGTCTCACCTGTGAAGGCGTTCATAAAAGTGGACAAGGACCTGTTCAACATTTTGAAGAAAGGATCTCTACACGGATACTTCTGAGAGCCACAGAGCACCGTGTGCTCCAGAATGTGCGGAACCCCCGTGCTGTCCATTGGGGTTGTGCAGAACTGCACACTACGGCAAAGAAAAACGGACAAATAGAAGGGGAGAGGTTAACCTTAGTGCTGGCCAATACGGTGCCTCGACACTGACTACCTCGGATGATCAGAAATAATCGTTTTATCACAATCTTTCAACAAAATGTTTTCTAACTGAAATGTATGAAATCATTGATTCAGACTATAAAATGACAATGTGTTATATTTAGATGAAGATATAAACTCATGTAGTCTTTTCCTGACATTTTCAGGATGCTCTGTCAATAAAAATATAACGTTAATGAGATATGATTTTAAACTGCTTCACGTACAGTGAATGATCTAACGCAAACATTCCAGACCATGCCCCTGCAATGCGCCCACACCTGAACAAGTTATTCGTGTCTTCTCTGGCCAGGTGCAGGTACCTCGCTCCTGTGTTGTCATGGCTCAACTTCACTGCGGTTAGGAACAGTTCCGGAACAGACGTCACCTGAGTTAAGAACAGGGTGAGCAGCTAAACTTAGATGCAACAGCACTCAAAATGGTTATCCCAAACACACCGAGAGAACTGGCTTTTCTGCCTTAGACAGTGCCACCAGGAAGCCAGCAGTTCAGAGCTGAAAGAGACAGAGCCATCTTGTCCAAATCCCTTATCCCACAAACGAGGAAATCACGACCTGAGAAAGGCTGATGAGAATGCATACATTTTTCCGAACACTTACTGTTTGCCAGCATTGTCTCAACACGTCGCGCATAACCCCACGAGGAAGGTGTTCTCATCCCCACTCTCAGATGAAAACTGAGGCTTGGGGTGATGGAATAAAAGCGCAGAACGCCCAGGGCCGGATTCTCCCGGTGCCTGCGCCTTTTCATGACGCCTGCATGGCACGGCTCATCTGGAACGTTTGCCACCTGCCTCCCGCCTTTACACACACAGCCCCCGTGGTGCCCAGAACGGCCCTCCAGGGAAGGCGAGTGCCGGAGCAGGCTAGCCTGTGGCAGTGAAGGATGCTCCTGGGAACGACCCTGCTCCCTCTTGTTTAGGCTGACCAATCAGTGGTCGCTGGGGCTGTCATCAGCCACATGTCCCCAGTGGGAAGATCAGAGCCAGGGCCTCTAGAACAGTGCGAGGGCCAGGAGGGTAAAAGTGTCCCACTAAAAATGAACGAATCCTCCCTCCCAGGGTGGGGGGCCGTCTCTTCCCCTAGGTGAACCTCCAGGTAAGGGTTCACAGTCCTTGGTGTTCAGGGAATTGTCTTGTCTTCCACCCAGGTCGGCTGGTCCTCTTCCCCTCAATTACACACCATGTCACTGTGATGACAGCCACATCATTCGTCACCCCTTCGTCCAGGTACCACGGAAGTCACCAGTCTATGCTTACACTAGTTCCTGCAGAGCTGAGACCTCGGGTCTTGCGAGCCCCATCTAGTGGCCTTGTCACGTAAATGACATGCATAAAGTGGTTGGCTAATGCCTGCATAATTTACAGCTGTTAAATTATTTACGTTTCCAAATTGTGCTGTGTAATAGATGATCAAGGCATTTAAAATCAGTAGATGCAGTGAGATGTCTGCCTAATAACAGCTTTCATAGTAACTATTTCTCAAACAAGAATCATGGTTTATCATAAAATAAGTTTCCATACAATCTTAAAAATAAAGGAAAAGAATCCACCACTCTGAAAAGGCCCCATTAACAGTAACTTGTATTACAAACCCAGACTAATTCGCACGGCCTTGGGGGCACTTTACAAATGCTCCGACTCTGCCTTCATGACTCACCGTGCCTGGACCTTGCCTGAAAGCCCCCGTGGCACTGCTCTGGACCGCGGAAGGACAGATTGCCTCCTTTCTCAATGCCACGGCCTCCACAAGCTCCTCCCTCCCACCCCCTGGGCATTTCTGTGATACTCATCACAGCGGGCCTCGAGCCACAGCTGTGTGAGTCCTTCCGGATCGTAAGCTGTGTGTCTGTGTGTTACAGCATCACACACGGCACAAAGCCAATGGACAGCCAAATACCTCAAGTACACAGTTTTTGGTTATTCTATTAAATAAAAGTGCAATGTGAAAGGTTTATGCAATAAGAAACAAATGAATCCATTTTAACATAAACCTAAGTAAATACAGGCCCATGATCTCTTCTCTATAATTCTGAAACCTAAACAGTTCAGAAAACAAAGACTCTGTAAGTTTAGAACAAACTGTTCGATGGCAAAACCTGACTGAACAGATGTGGGGCACTGAGTCTTGGTGGACCACACTCAGAGTAACTGTCAGGTTTGGCTGCAGAAACAAGTGTGTTTGATGACAATGACCCTGCTAGGAGTGTTACTTGTTAAGATGTCAGGCCTCAAGGGGTTCAGAGAAGGGACTGAGGATCATTTCATCTGCAAGCTCTGCTCGGCTGAGCAGCTACCATGAAACAGGGGCTGTGCCAGGGCCTGGGGACACAGGCTGAAAACCCCAGTCTCAGCTGCAAAGGACCTCATGTGCTAGCAGAAGCCACATCTGTGCACACATCAATCTGGAAAGAGCATGCGGAGACGGACCCATACCTGGTTTATCGTGAACCCGTGGATCTTCTCCCCCACTTTGTAGTGCAGAGCCCTCTCACAAGCTGGGCCACTGTTCCACCTCCGTACTTTGTGGTGTGTACTGCTGTATTGAAGAAAAGTCATCAAAGTTAGATGATCTGCAGGAAAATTGCTCAGCTAACATAACTTAGCAACATAATGAAAACGTAATAAAGATTATTATAATAACTAAAGGAAAACTCAATCTTGCATCTTCCAAAATCTTGCACATTCCAGAAAATTAACTTCTAGTAAAATTCTTCCCATTTTAACAATCTTTTATCTCAGCTCAGTGAAAGCTTCATAACATCAATAACTAAATGTTGAAAACCTCTTATTTGTACACGTTCACAAATAATGATACAAATTTCCCTCGTATAAAAAACAGCTCTCATGTCAACATGGCATTTGCATCACAGAATCCTCACAGACTTTCACAGCATAGCAAGAAACTCAAACTACAACAAGATCCCACTACATAGTTACCAAATGGGTGAAAATTAAAAAACTTAACATTACCAGGAACTCTATACACTGCTAGCAGGAATCCCATCTCAAACAACTCTGGAAAAGCATTCGTCATTAATACACAAAGTTGAAGATTAGAAATTCATTCCCCTTTATGCGCCTGTGCACTAGCACACACGGACAAGAATGCCGGCACCAACCCTAACAGTCCCGAACTCAACCAACCCGGAGGTCCAGCAACAGAGAACGGATGAACGTGGACTGTTCATTCAACGACATAAAGTTAGCAACAAAATGAAAAGACTACAACCATGTGTGACAAAGATGTGGGTCACATAATGTTGAACAAACAAAAACAATACAAAACATAGATACAGTATTATTCCAAACAGGTAACAATGTATACAGGTGGTAAACATACAAGGAAAAAAAGCAAGGAAATAATTTCTGTCAGGTGAGTGATAATGTAAGTCAGGTGAGTGATTAAAGGGGCGGACAGAGTTACGGTCAGTTGGGGGCAATCTTAAGCCTGGTAATGGGGACGCTACTTATTTTTTAATAATTATTATCTCAAACCGTATGGGGTTTTCTACATTAACACTGTATCTCACAGAAATACGAGGGCTGTCCAGAAAGTATCCAGCTACTGTGGATATAACAAATGTCTCCATTTTTCATATTACGTGGCTGGATACTTTCAGACGGCCCTTGTATTTCTTTTAAAGATGATACATGCAGGGGAAAAAACACGGACTCAGGCACTGGCAACGTTACGGAGATTCGCTATAACGGACCAATACTTCCTTACTGAATAAGCACATCCTAGAATTACGGGATAGAGGATTTTAAGACATTTATCAGCAAGAATACAACGTTATGAAAACCCTGAGAGGCAATACTAGGGCCCCCAGTACACTTTCTGGAAACCTACTACACAGAGGATTGAGGTTTCCGCGGCCTAATTCAAACGCCCCACGAGGCGCCCCAACACCGACACCCCTGTTTCCCCGCCTGCAATTACAGCCCTGAGCTGCGCCGCACATCAAGTAAGGTCTGGGGGATCAGCCTGACAACCAAGCATTTTCCCCCATCTTTTCCCCATAAACTGAGTCATCAAAGAAGCTCAATTCCCGGAGGCTACGGTTTTACCGAGCGCAGCAGCCTCAGAGCCCGGCGTGCGGAGCCCTCGGGTCGGCAAGGGCTCAGCCTCGCGACAGAAAGAAACGGGAGCAAACCCGGGGTCAGAGGGCGGACGCCCCTTCCCAGGCACCCTCGCGCCCGGGCGGGGGCGGCACTCGGGGGCAGCCGGGAAGGACCCCGGACTCGGGGACAGGCGGGACCCCGCCGCCGTCCGCCGCACCCCCACCCCGCCCGGGCCCCACGCCCGCCGCGCCCGCCTCACCCGCCGCTCAGCCTCCGCAGCGGGCCCAGCGCCCTCCAGCCGCCGCAGCGCCACATGGCGTGTGACCGGCGCGCCGCTGCTCTGGCGACGCATTTAACCCCACGCACGGCGCGAGGCGGGACAGGGCGCGTCGGCCGTGACTCCCATTGGTCAGCGCCATGGCGATGACCTCTCCGATAGGCTGGAGAGGAAATAGGCGGGGCCCGGTGCGCCGGGGCGGGCCTCGAGGGCGGAGGGCGGGAGGGGCGGAGCGAGGCAAGGGGCTTGGCGTAGTGCCGAAATTGGGGGCGCAGCTTGGGGCGGGACGTGGACGGATGATAGGCGGGGGAGCAGGGTTGGGGGGCGTGCTCAGGCGAGGGGTGAGGCCTTTTATGGAGGGGCGGGGCTGTGCAGGTGAGAGCGATGCTGTGCAGGTGATGGGCGGAGCTGTTCAGGTGTGTTGTGGGCGTGGTCATGGGCGGGGCTGTGCAGGTGAGGGCGCCAGCCCGGCTCTGGTGGGCATATGACCTGCTCAGAGAAACGAGTTGTCACAACAGCCCTGTGATCTTGGGGGAGACAATTGGGTGTTATTAACCCGATTGTGAGTGTGGGAAACTGAGGCACTGGTAGGTTATAGTATTTGTGTTTCTTTGAAGAATAGATGCTACATAAATCCAGTAATCACTAGTGTGTTCTCATAGGGTACAATCTCACGGATGGATAAACTTAAACATATACACAAACAACAAGCATGTGTAAATAATTATTTTGAATAGTATTCAACCTAATTTTAACACTTATATGGTAGTCTCGGTTTATGTTAACACAAAAATTGTGATGTAGAAATGAAAAATCAGAAATTGTCTATGCACTTTGCTATGTTACAAAAACATGTGCTATGTTATAGTGAAACCCATTGTTCTAGTAGGATTAGCAAGTGAGTTTAAAAAAAAATCAGAATAGATTGTAACAGATTTAGAAGGGCAATCGAGTATTGGGGTGTTAGAGGTTGAATTATGTCTCCCCAAAAAGATGTGTTGGAGTCTTAACCCCCAATCCCTCAGAAAGTGATTTATGTGGAAACAGGGTCTTCATAGAGATAATCAAGCTGAAATGAGGTCAGGAGGGTGGGTTCTACTCCAATACGACTAGTGTCCTTTTAGAAAAGGGAAAATGTGGATGCGACGGCATACATACCTACACAAACAGTGCGAAGATAAAGGCAGAGATCCCAGCATCTGGGTGATACTTCTACAAGCCAAGGAACACCAGGATTGCCAGCAAATTACCAAAAGCTGGGGAAGGGGCGTGGAACAGATTCCGTCTCAGAGCCTCGAGAGGAACCACTCCTGCCGACACCTGGATCTCGGGCTTCCAGCCTCCAGACCTGCAAGACAATAACCTCTGTTGCTCTGGGCCACCAAGTTTGGGGTCCTTCTGTTAACGCAGCCCTAGCAAACAAATACGGAGAAGTCGAGGTCCTTCTACCTCTGAAAGAAAAAAAAAATATGAAAGTGATTTAATCAAACATGGTGTTTTCCAGGGTTGCGTGTCATTGACATAATAACGTGCTTTTGGAAATCTCTTATTTCTGAATCCATCATAAACCCAAAGTGGTGATTGTTGGTAATTAAACATAAGGTATTATCTCGGTGCCTCCAAATTTAGGATTATAGAAATGTATAAAATGTTGGCAAACTCAGTACTAATAATGCAGTAGAAGAAGAAAAAGTCCCATGCTTGTCAGAAAACCTGGCCTCCAATCCTAGCACTACTCACTTGTTCATTCATTCATTCTTTCTTTATTTTTCACTCAACAAATAGTTATCGTGTCACCTATTTGCCAACCACTGAATGTTGCTACTGATGAACTTGAATAAAACATTCTTTCTGTTTAACTTGTAAACACTTTGCTCACCTGCAAAAACAGAGGAGACCAGAGTTTCTTCAAGTTTACTTCCAACCCTAAAATTCCATAGTTTTATTACCTTGGGTCTTGTGACATTGACCACAGCACTGACCTTAGCCTTCAATTTATTTTCTGTCTGTCTAAAATGACCCATTAAGAAATTCAAATTGACTTGGCTGATTTTGATTTCATTTCTCCTTCCAGGTATGTTCCCTGACATCTGCTTTTGATGGAAATCAGCTCTTCCCCTAAGTTTAGTTTAATTTTGGGTGTTTTAAGTTGTTTTAGAAAATCTAAGATGCTAAGATTCCTCTTGGCTAATATTCTTAACAATTTTTTAAACTTCAGAAATTATATATAGATATATGAAAAAAGGCCATGATTACTCATAACTTTAAAAAAGTACAGTAACTATGGGATTTTTATTGTTTTGTTTATCAGATGTCACTGCTTCATAAAACAAAGGCTGGTGAGGTTTGTGAAGTTATGGGGACTGGGTATTTTCGTACTCTGAGCATTGTGTAACACTGTATATTTTATATTTGCCTTTTTAAAAGCACTTTAGCATTATTTATACAAATTTTAAATACATGTACTTTTTCACCAGAAATTTCTCTTCATGAAACTTATCCTACAGCTACATTCTTACAAAGACACAATAATGTATAAATAAATGTCCCCTGCAGCATTTTTTTTTTTTACTACCGCAAATATAGAACAACATAAAATTCTACCAGGAAGAGTTTTCTTAAATTCAATGTAACACATTTACATACTTAAATGCTATGCAGATACTAAAAATAGTAATATATATCATTTTTCATATACACATACATAGACTATAAATTAGTAAGTAGCAGCAGCAGCAGCAACTAGATGCTAGATGCAAGCTGAAGCTCTCACTTGAGTGGGGGAAAAAATCCTCCCTTTTGAATGGGGAAAAGTCCAAAGGAGATTTCAAATGTGATCCTAGCATAACACTTTAGCAAAAGACATTTACAAAAATGAAAATAAATGGCAAAACATTCTATGTTCATAGAAACGAAACTCAGTGTGATAAAGATGTCAGTACTCTCCAAAAATGCAATGTAATTCCAGTAAAAATCCCAACAGATTAGGAGCACAAAGCTATCCCAAAATACATAAGAAGGAGGAAAGATTCTAGTACAGGTAAGTCAATGTGGAAGACTTATTCTACCAGCTGTTAAGGCAAGCCTTCTTATTATAGACTCATTTTAAAAGGCGTATTATGTCTTATAAAGCTATCATAAATAAGACAGCACGACCTTGGCACAGAGAGAGAGAAGCAAAGAGGTAAATGAAGAGAGAAGACAGAAGCAGACGCCCTGCGTGGAGGAGACACACGTACATGTAGGTCACCAGAGAACAAACCCAATGTTGTAACATCCGTGGGAGAAAATCGAATTGCTGCTTCAAATCCCCCTCTACCTACCAAGGCCATGGTGACACCATCTTCTATTTCTTCTCATAATTACAATGTTTACTTTTCTCACTCGTGCTTTCAAAACCCATAGTCTGAACTGTGATTCTGTTTTCTGTAATAGAATAAATTCTCAAGGTTAGAATGGCCTCAGAATAAACCATGAGATGGGAACCCCGGCTCAAAGCGCAATGTTTGGGATGCGGTTTAGACAGGGAAGGGACCTCTACCCACCTTAATGTTGTGTTTCATCCTTATCATGCATTTGCTGACACCTGAAATACTTTAACAGGAGAAAAAAATTGTGTGTTCCAAATTGAGCAAAATGGTTAAAATGCAAATATCCATTTACTTAAGTTCACATTAAGAGTGAATGATGCTCCGAGGAAAATTAATGAAAAGACAAAGACCTAGCAAGTATCTGAGGAAGTGGTAAAAAGGCACCGCCACCAATGGGAATGATCAGGCGGAGAGGAAGAGGGAAGGCTGGGAATTTACAAAGACAAAATTTGTTTCCGATGTTTAGACTTTTACTGTTAAAAAGTAACGGACTTTTCACTGTTAGAGACTCAGAAAGCTATTGTTTCCATCGTGAACCACTTGAAAGCTTGTAGAACTGCACCGCAGTTGACTCACTTGGTTACAAAACAGGGCCATTAAGTTTTAGGCTCCCTATTTGACACTATTTGTGTTGTATGGCCAGGGATTACATTCTTTATGTCACAAGGCATTTTGTAACAGTTGCAACAGTTCAGTATACTTTGCTCATTGGTTTCAAATTAAGAGTGCAGATAGAGTCACAGAAATCACTCTTTGATTGAGTAAATATTTATTAAGCTTCCAGTATAGGTTACATATTTCGCTGCTGCTAAGTTTCAGATAAAAGTTTTGGAAGTAGTACTTCAGGCAGAGATTAAACACATGGTCCCTACATTTATGGAACCCTTGGTCTACCATAGGTTATAGAAAAATAAATGGAAAATTATTGTACAGTCTAACGCGCCCTGCAGGGGCGAAGATCCTATCACAAAATCCTGGCTCAGGAGAAGGCGACAGATGAGACCTTTCCAAAAATGGTCAGTTTCCAACAGCGTAACGTGTGTGGATGAGTTCCTATTGCAACTGTAACAAATTGCTAGAAACTTGGTAGCTTAAAATAACACAGATTTGTTATTAATATCTTGTCGTTCTGGAAGTCAGAAGCCCACCTGGGTTCTGTTGGGCTAAAATCAAGGTGTCCACAGGGCTGTTTTCCTGCTGGAATCTCTAGGGGAGAATCTATTTCCTTGCCTTTTCTGGCATCTAGAGGTTGCCCCATCCCTGGACCACGCCCCGCCTTCCATCCTCAGAGCCGGCAGTGCCGGGGAAAGTCTTTGTCCTGACCCCATTTCTCTGGATTGGATGCTTCTGCCTTCCTCTTCTCTGTTTAAGGACCACTGTAATTACATTGGGCCCACCCCCAAATCCAGGATAATCTCCTTATGTTAAGGCTATCTGATTAGCAACCTTAATTCCTCCATGCCACTCATCATAACAGGTTCTAGGGTTAGAACACAGATGTATTTGGGGGTGTTATTCTACCTACCACAATGTTAAAAATCTTCTTTTATGAAATAGAAGAACCTTTAAGCATAAAATATTTAGCTGTGTATAAAACACAAGTAATGTCTTATTAATCTTTCGTTGATGTTTTAGAATAAAATTGTCCAATTTATATTCCTAAGAAGAGGTAGTATATTGATATCAATTCATTACCTTTTTTAAAGTTTTCCCTCAGTTTCTTTCTTTGGTTTCATTCAGTGGTCAAAATCATTATCGCGTGGATTAAATGTGAAGGTTTTATTGCAAATTGTTGGTATTTTCAGCAAAAGCTTCTACAATATTCTAGCTTATTTGTGTGAAGGAGGAATTTTGATATGCCAGAAATAGAAAGGAGGAAATGAATATTATAATTTAATTTTCAGACATCGCTTTTTGGAGCTTTGAAACAAATACCTGTCAGTTATAGAAAGAACAAATGGGTGTGTATGAGAGGAAGGGGGAAGGAAAAGAATGCCCATGAAAGCATTCATGCACTGTTTTTATGCATTATTATTTGTGGCAGGGAGATAAATATTCATTAGTGAAATGCCTTTCCAGTGGAAGCCAGCCAGGGGCAATGGCATATTTATAAGACAGAAAGCTCACTGGGGTGGGAGCAGGGGGAACTGGTTTTGTGACTTCTCAATTGATACCTTTCTGGTTCAGGCAACATACATCATGAAAGTAGATACATTTTAACACACCTCCCAACATTCTAATCATTACAATTACAGCTCTGTAGGTAATGTTGAAACATCCTTCTTGGGGCAACAGTGAGGCTCCTTTGGGTTAGAAGCCAAACAAATTTGTGCCAAAGAAAGGGTCTTGGTGGGCAAGAACTTGGTCTTACTATCCCCCCTCAGGTGGTCTAAAGTGGGAAGAGGAAGGGGGTCCTGAGTGCAATGTGAGGGTCTTAGGGAGAGCTGAGTTTAGAGGTATAAAGTGGGGAAGGCCTGAGCTCTGAGAAGTCCAATCATGGAGCACTTTTATGTTCCAGCCACTGTCCTCAGCCCACCCCATCCCTTGGCCCCAACCCACAGACAGGCTGTGCTTTCTAGTCTCTTTCAGACACTGCAATAGTACATCCCAATGTGCCTTACTCCAGGTCATGACTTGAGTTTGCAGCCTTCCCTCTCTGCCTGGGGGCTCCAGCCAAGTCCAGCGACTGGGAAGGGCCCCAGCCATGCTGGGGAACTCCACCAATACCCCAAGTGGAAGGGAGAATGTGAGGTCTTCAGAGTCCCGCCAAGAGCCCTCTCAGTCCCCTGACACGGGACATGCACTCTGGTACAGTGACTAACCTCTGCTCACCTGGTCCCTGCCCTCATTTTAGCAGATTCTAAGAAAAACGCAGGAAAACCCCTTCAATACCTCTTACAGTGACCACGGGGCAGAACTGCATGTGCCGATATGACCAGAGGCCAATCTTGTCAACGGTCCATACCTTTCTTCACGGGGGAAGGAGAGATGGGTGTGGGAGCAAATGGTTTTAGGAGAGATGAGTCAGCACTTGAGGCAGAGATGATCTTGGGAATGATTCTCTCTGAAAATTCACCAAGCCCGAGAGACAGACGCTAACTTGTGAAAAAGTCCATCCAGGTGTGGCTGTACTTCTCCGTCTTCTTTTCTTCCATAGATAATGAGATTTCAGGGAGGGGATGGAAGGCAGCTGTGCTCTCCCTGGTGCGTCCAGGCTGAAGGCAAATAAGGGAACAGCCAGAGATCAGCCTCATCGTGTGCTTTGGCAGAGATGGAGGGCTGAGAGATGCAGGGTTGGGGGTGCCAGGGGATGGGGAAGGTCAGAGACCCTTGAGGCTGATTCTTTAGTTCGGCAGGGCAAAGCACCATATTTTGGGGTGTTGTTTTCTGAGCCCCAAACAGTGCCGTCATTCTTAGCACCATTTCCAGTGTGTAGAAGGCATTTAGCGTTGGCTGTTGCTGACTGTTCTTGCCAATCCCTGAAAATGTCAGCGTGGATCAGTCCCCAACTCTACATCCTTTGCTTTGCAGAAGAGAGAATAACGTTCCCCTTCTCAGTCTCAATCTCTGTCTTTTTCTTTTTCTTTTTCTTCTTTTCCCTCTGTTCCTCCTCCTCCTCCTTCCTCCCCTCCCCTCTCTTGCATGCTTCAAGACAGAAAAGCAGGTACCAGATGCTCTGTGTCTTCACACCTAAAGTCCTTCATTTATTGAAGAATTCTTTACTGCCATAAGACTTCTTCCTCTACTATTTATTTTACGATATGCATAAAATATAATTCCTACCAAATTGCTCAGGATTATTCTTTAAATTGAGAGGAAGTAGTTGTAGTAAATAAAGTTTTGTGGTCAGAAAGATTTGGGTTTGGATCTCAGCTTCTCTACTTTGGGACTATTTGACCTTTGGGACTTTACCTAAATTCTTTAAATTTTAGTTTTTTGTAAAATAGGGATAATACGCCCTATCTCGTAGAATATGTGAAGTATTTAGCGTAATATCTTTTACATAATAGGAACTGAATAAATGGTAGTTTAAAAGCTTGAAAGCTGATATTACCAATTACCATTGTAACAATAATAGTCACTTTAACAATCTTCTAACTTACTCCTAACACATTTTTTAAAGGATTTACTCCTTAGTAAAGAAATGTCATTTTACAATATATGAGAACAGTGCACAACGGTTTATAATCTGTTGTTTCTTCACAGAACTAAAAAATAAAATGTTTCTTTTAGAAATACTTAAATTTGAAATTAATGGTTAGAGACAGTTTCAAGTAACCCAAAGAAATAAATTATTGTGATTTTGCAATTTTTCATGAACAATAGGAATAGTGAA
>RJWJ010012937.1:0-40911 GCA_004363605.1 Indri indri
TGAGCCTACAAAGATCAAGAGACAAAGCTCATATGTGTTTAGGAGGCAGAGGTGGAATTTAAACCCAGGTCATCTGGCTTTAGACCAAATGGGCTTAACCATTTGGCTGTATTGCCATCAATGCCCAGTATGCAGTGTTTGCTGTCCTTGTATTTAGATAATGGCTCGAAGAGCAACTGTGCTGATCATTTCAGATGTGTATTTAGATGTTATATATGAGAATTTAGCTTGTTCCAAGACGTGTTGCTATAGGGGAAAGAAACTCTCTTTATATGGGTAGGAAAAAATCTCTAGCCCAGTCATTTTATTCACAAATGATGGAGTAAAAATTAAAGAAGCCAAAGGTAGAAATGTGTTTAGCATCACTGGGGAATAACCCAGACAGACCCTGGACCTCACATACATGTGACGTCCTTGGATGTAGCTGGATAAGCTGAAAAGCCCTAGTGCCTTAGTTCTAGACCAAGCCCCAGATTGGAGTCTGAGTTATTATTTCCCCATTTTGGGGGGATGCTCTTAGATAATGTAGTAGAGTTTTCAAGTGGAAAAGAAAATGAAAGACTGAAAACAACTACGGGAAAGGGTATGGAAGGAATCTGTACTTTTCAGATTTTCTTTAAGAATTCCAAGTTGTTCAAAAAAGGTATGGGGTAGAAGGGAGTAACTACATTAATATGTCCTTTAAAATATCTTAAAACAATGACTTTCAAAGAAATAGGCCCATATTTCTAGTGGGGAGGGCCCTATTTTATATCACCAGTGTCTCAGTGCAAACAAATTATTTGATGATAATGTAGATGAATTTGTTCTCAGAAGATAATTTTACATTGTTATATTTATACCATAGATCCAACTATGTGTATTGATATTTAGTTTTGCTATTAGGTATATATATTTTATAAACCCCAATATTGTCTATAAAAGGACCTAAAGTTATATAAATGCATTTTTCCATGTGATGAAGTGGCATTTACTTGACAGATGGCATCATCAGAAGGTTATTTTAAACAGCAAAGGTCTCCTGACGCTTTTAAAATAGAATTACATTTATGTACTTTGGCTTTTCTGCCGATCTTTCAGGCACACACCTATTGCATCCAGGGAAGCAAGTCTGTAGGGCATTGATGGATTCCTTGCTTTATTAAATTTTTACTTGGACGTTTGATGTTAAAAAGTAATCTAAATCTACCATATATCAATGGGTATCTTCATAAAGCTATGGTTTTAACATCTGTGACTTTTTTCCTGAATTTTTGAGTGCAGAAAAATGAAGAATTTATTCTTCATAGTTGACAGGCGTGAAATATGATACAAAAATTATAGCATCAATCAACCTCTTCCCCAATAAGGTTTAAAAATACAGTTCTCCACTTGCTTAGTGATATCCCATAGTTAACATATATAGAATTCTTAGCTTTTAGAGATTCTACAATATTGAGAAATGTGAAACAATTTCACATCAAACTTAAAAACAGCAACAGCAGTGATAGCGACAACTCTTCTAACACACATGCACTTGTGCATGTACACATACACACATAGAAGCAGAAAGCATTTGGGAAAAGAAAAGTTGGTCTGCTGAACATTTTATGAAAGCAGTTTAGTAAAACCTGCATGCAACACCTTTGGGGCTGTTTCTGTCCCTGCTTCCTCTGTGGCCCAAAATACATTCAGATTCATTCTGCTTTGGTACAAATGACAAATGCACTTATACTTTTATTTTGAGATTGGACTCTTCAAATAAGGCTGGTCAAATGTCTTTGTGATGCTCTAGATAATTATAGTAACTGTGTCTAAAAGATTTACTTTTTCTTTATTTTTGTATTTTCATATTTTCTTTAAGTTCTATCACTAATTTCTTTGCAACTAGATACACCTGCATTTGATCAAACTCTTTCACTGGCTGTTTCCACATCCAGCACCAGTCACCATCGAACATGCAAAGCAGACATCACTGCCCATTTGGCAGGTGTTTGCACAGTTGGTGCTCAAAGATTGAAAGTATCTCTGTAAAGTTGAAAAAAAATTCCACGGTTATAATAACCATTTTATATGAAGAGGATTTTTTAAACATCTTAAATGTGTGTGTATACACACACGTCCACACACATATATACACACATATGCAAAATGTATACCTATATTTAAATGCTTAAAATATTTGGCGTTTTATTATTTTTTTTAAAATTTGTGAGATAATTTCCCAAATCTTCCTTTTCATGGAGGACTACTTAATATACTTTCAAAATATTTTAAAGTTTTTTTTCAGCATTTTTTTCCATAGGAACAATCCATCATTGCACATTGTGATTATAATTTTTACAACATAATTGCACCTTCTATTGACAACTTCTCAGGCATTAAATAATTATGCTATTTAATAAAATTACAGTAATTGCACTAAAAAGATTATCTGTTGAAAATTTAAAAGAGCACTATTAATTATTTTAGCATATTTTCATGTTTATATTTTCAATTTTATAATTGAGTTGCACTTCCAGTCAGAATCATAGATGCTCTGACTAAAATCACATGGTATTTGGGGGCATCCCGATTTTAATGAGTAAACATTAGATCTCTATTATTTTACTTGCAGAGGGGCAGCATCCGTTGCCATATTCACGCAGCCCTGTTAGATGGTAAGGGAAAGGTTAGCTCTTCTTTTTGTATTTTAAGTCCAGCCCCTGGGTTTGAACCTTGGGTCACTACCACTCTGAGCTTTCTGCTGGTGCGCACTTGCAAGCACACGTTTTCTGCCTTCTCTGAGTTTTCTATTTTAGGAGCTTTTGTCTTTTGTAGATTCTGATGAGTTCAGTCTAGTTCACTCTCCTCTCAATCCTACTGTTAATTTGAACTTGATTCTGATTTTGGGATCTTAAATCTTAGAAAAAGGGAAGACTCTAGAAGTCGTGTGGCTCCTGGATGCAGCTGATGCTTGGCCACTTCTTCCAGTGTGCCCCTCTTCCTCCCTCCTTCCCCTTCTGCAGCCGTGGGTGCCCAGAGTGTCCGAGACACAGCTAGATACTGAGATGCAAAGATGGAATGTTCATACTAAGCAGTCGTCAATCCATCTATGTCTCTTCCCTATTTTCCTCCCTTCGGTTCCCCCTTTCCTCTCTCTTTTCCTCCTTCTCACCCAGTCTGTCCCCTCCTCCCTGCCTCTCCCCAGCACCCCTCCTCATTTCCTTTGCTCCCCAACTTCCTTGCACTACTACCCTCCATCACGCAAACCTTGGTATTATGTGCTGTGGTTCATGTTCAAGAGTTGACCATTTCCAGGGCTGCTCAGTGTTGGTGAAACTACACAATGCCAAAGCCTGGAGTTCTACCTTCAAGTCTGTGATAGGACTCTTCATGCTTGACCTAGTAAGTTAAGTTCTTCATTATCAGAAATGGAAGGGATTTCATTTTAATGACTTACTACTTCAGGTAAATGTCATACGTTAAAGAATTATGTGGTGCAACATAGCTATCTGGCTGATACAATGCGAGCAGCAGAAAGGCAAAGGCCAAGTCTTTATCTTGTGTATATCCTTGCTGCTTAGGATAATGTTGGGTACACAGCAGGCATCTACTCAATGCTTCTTGGAAGAGTGCTAGAACTAGTGCAAACCATCTGTTACCAGACGTTGCTTTCTTTCTATTCCTACCCCTCTCCTGATCATAACAGTCTGTGTCCCCATCATGGATAAAATCCAGAGATAACCCGACAACTTCATCAGAATTTTTCCTGGAATTTTCTTGGCACTGCCCATCCCAGGGTGGTGCTAATTAGTAGCAAAATGGTCAAAAGGCAGCCAGCAGGAGGAGGAGGAAAGGAACTGGCAACTCTCTCACTGTCATCAACAGTCCCTGAATCTGGGAGTATTTTATTTTTGATTTTTACCAAGCAGAGTGCATTTTCTCTCCTTCCATTTGTTTCTATATGTGACACCTGGATGTGCAAACATTTTTGTGTGATGCAAAAATGGAAAAGAATTTTTAGAAATGGAGAAACCTGGTGTGTGTGAAAACAGTTATAACCAATTCCCTGTGCAGGCTTTGACCTGTTGAAGAACGATGCTTGGTGCTTGTATTTCTGACTAATTTGATATTGCCTTTTTTTTTTTGTGGTCTGAGCTTTGTCATTTGTTTCTAAGCTGTCATTTTTATTAGTCTCTCTGGCTGATCTTTTGGGTCTCCCCATCAGGTGGCGTGTGCTCTCCATTGTCTGGCTGGGCTTGGCAAGCGACCGCCCTTTCATTGCTGTGTGATGTGGGCGTGCTTGCCAGGGTAGCCTGTAATTAGACCCACCACAGGTGACAGTTACTAGAGAGCTCAGTAATCATTCTGGCTGCCTGATCTGATGTTTATGGAGAGAAACCTGCTTTGTGGTCTGGTTAGGGTTTACTATAGCACGTTGTACTTTTGCCATTTGATTTATGATTTAGAAAGGTATGTTTTCTTACCTCTCCCCCTATCTTAGGGTTGCATCCTTGGCTTTAAAAATAACAGATGTTATTTGGGGGAAGATTTTCATTGGCCTGAGAGTCTATGTCTCACTTATACCAAACAACAACAAAAAAGATATGAAGACAATTAAATCAAAATCAGGTTCAATGTGTAATCCTCTAAGCCATGTTCTTGTTCAGTGTTTACTGACTGTTTTAGTCTCCCTGGGATTCTCTTGTAACCCAAATCCATATTTTTCTTTTGGCCTCCTAAAATGACTTTTTCTATTTCTTCCCAAGTTCTTTAAAGTTTCTGTTTCAACTCATTGTTGTCAGGGATGCTTCATTTTGCTGAAGGGGAAAAAAAAAATAGAAATACAATATCTTGGCTTTATTGATGTTAAACAAGACCTCATGGCTGTTATTTTAATGTAGAAAAGAGGGAGCCCTAGCATGTTTATGTTGAAGGGGCTTTCACTTTTATCCAGAGGGGAAAAAACTGAGGGCTTCAGCAGAGCGATTTTCCCAAGGCCTCATAGCTTGTTAGAACAGTGGATTCTCAGCACTACATCATTTTTACAATGTGTGACTTTTACAGTCTTAAACTTCGCAATTATGGTTTTAGTTCATAAGGATGAACTGCATATACACAATATTGATGGATTCTGTTATTTTTTTTTAAAAATTACATTTTTCCCTTAAGTCTTACATTTGGAAAATATTTTATGAATCTGTGGACTAATATGCCAGGAGGAACATAAATCTGCATTGTTACTTCATGTGCACTTGGCTGACCCTTCTCTAATAGATGTTGTGGCAATAATGACGACAACGATGGACATAATAACAGTGACAACAAGGACGGCTGTGAAGATAACCCATGTTTCTGTGTTTTGGAGGTGTTTAAATTGGACTTCTGCAGTAAAAACGTGTTCTTACTTTATTGGGTTTAAATACCACTTTTCGTGAAGTATTGTCTTCCATTTGTCTTCTAGTTAAGGAGTAACAGAATGCTAAGTATGCATTTGCTACTAGCGACATTTCTTCTGTTGTGGATTAAGTCAGTTACATGCAATTATAAACATTTTGTAAACTATTCCATAGCAAGAGTGGTTTTCTTGGAAATCACTGAGGTCCTCACATTTTTTGTAAGGAAACTTCTATGTGCTACTCCCCACCCTCCCGGCTGAATTCTATTTTGTACAGTAGGAAAATGCATTGTGTTTCGCTGTTATAAAAAAAAAAAAGCTGCCTGTGGCCAAACTAACTGCACCTCTTTAGGTAAATTTAATTTTTCTTTTCATCGGTGATTTTAAATTTTTAATAACCTACATGTTTTCAAAAGAAAAGTAATTGATTTCTTGGAAATTTTATCAAAAAGGGGTAGGGGAGAGGAAGAAGAGAATAAAGGAAAAAGAACAGCAAATAGCTTGACAATTGCTTAAGGTTAAAGATAGCCCTGCAGGTGGCGATAGAAACTCACAAATGATAAAATCCCAAGGTAAATTCTGTGGGCTACTTCTTGGGGATTTTAATTTCAGCAATTTATTTTTAATTTGATACAATCATCTACAAGCAGAAATCATTATATTAGTAAACAAAATTTTAAATTTTCATGTTATATTAATATAATTTTCTGTTCTGTTTTTGTAATAATTTTCTATCATATTCTGTAGCATGTTCATTTTATGCAGAAGGATAAGATTCAGATTCTTGCTGAGTTGGTAGAGATTTCATCAGGCAAATAACCATTTTAAGCCATTTTTTTTTCCTATTACTTTTACTTGTCTTAACCTGCAACTAAAATTTGATGCCTGTGTCATTGGCTAGGTTTAACTTGTGTGAAGTTCTTTATCTTTGGGTATAAGTTTGCTTAGGCATTTGTGTGTGTGTGTATGTGTGTGTGTGTGTGTGCACGCGCGCTTGTACCCACAGACATACCTTCAAATCATAATGTCAAAAATTCATTTGCTTCCAGAGGGCATTTCCTTTCTTAGCTAGTTGTTTAAGATTAATATTAATAGGATCACAAATTTCTCAAAAGCTATTTACCCAGGGATAAAAACACAACATAAACAGTGTCTTTTAAAATATTAGAAAATATGTAGTGGATATGATAACTTTTTTCAGATCTTTTAGTCATTTTATTTTGGACATTAAGCATTGTCAAAGCAAAATTAAAGCATTCAGCAGATAGGAATTCTTTTTTTCCTGCTAGTTAAGGTCCAACAGTTTTTAAATTGCTTTTCGTGAATACATATATTCATTTGCCATTATTTTTGAGTTTGAAAATGCTAACTCTAAAGTGATTCACTTAACATAAAGCTAATTTTCAACTCCGCTCTTGTGGTCTCAATTTAAAAACCTTTGCAGTGCACATTTTCAAGGGGTAACTGCCTTGAATCTAAGAAAATGTAATTATTTTGGTTTTAAATGCTTTAGGCTTTAGATGTTAACAGACAATTATGATAGTCATGAGCAAATCATGTGAATTTCAGTCTTTGTCTTTCTTCTGAACATTTTGCAAAGTCTTGTAACCAATAAGGTCTTATACGCCATATCCTTCCATCCAAAATTTCTTATAATAATAGAGGAAGGCAAAAAAAGAAAGAAAGAAAGAAAGAAAAAAAACCTCTGGCCTTATATTCTGTTTCAATTGTTCCGCCAGTTACTCATGAGGGAGTCGAGAGGAAGGCAAGTCAGACACTTGAAAACCTATTTTGAAGCCTTCATATAAAGAATATTCAGTTCTCTGTTAGCAACTGACCAAAATCTAATCCATTAAAAAATATATCGTGGTAAGCAGTTCTTGAAAATGTTTATAATAAATGCTAAAAGCCAAGCTTCCACTGTGAGATTAGCAGTTGGAACAGGATGTGTTCATCAGGAAATAGGTTATTGCCTGACTGGTGTGTCCTGCCGAGTAACCTGCAGGATAGATGAAGATTTAAAAGCTTACAGTGCAAAGATTTTATTTGATTTCCCCCTTTGCTTTCTTTTGCATATTACAGCCATGTTTATCACACATGGTGTTTTTCTCAATGAATCTATTATGAAGTTTATTTATAGACAAAAAGCATGGCATGTTTTGGGGATAGACCCCATCCAGGCCCATGATCGTCAGATGACCTATGAATATTAATGTAACTAATTCACTTTTACAAAACACACTTTGTAGCTTTCTTTTTTAAAAAAAGAAAATGCAAAAGAGTATTTTCCAGAGATTTGGACTTACCCCCACCCCCATCTTAAAGATACAGGAAATACTGCCGAGGATTATGGTGTCTTTGCTGCTTTTTGCTTGATTGCAGTGGAGCCTCAGAGCTAGTGGACAGTGGTGCTCATGAATAATGCCCTCTGCGTGGATGATACCTATAGTCACACAGGAGTGACTAAGAGATCAAATACACCGGCTAAAAAGCCTTAGGGAAGCATCATGTGTCCCAGGTCTGATCTATTGTCTGGGAGGTCGGAGAGTGTTAATGCACTCTGCAAAGATTACACTCCCTCTCTAATTGCTCAGACACTTCCTTAAAGGATTTAAACAGTCGGGAAAGGTGACGCTCCTTGTCAATTTTTGTCTTCTGCCTCCTGTTGAAGTTTATCTGTCTTTCCACTGAGACCACTAGATCAAGTAACCTAGCCAGTGTCAAAGACGTAAACTCTGAATTAGGAGTGAAAGCAATGAAAGATGTTATTTACAGCTCCTCCTTCCTCGCTCTTTAAATGCTCTGCATTCCATTTCTGGTGTTTGCATTGTGAAAAGGACAGCACCTCTGTGTTCAAAAGAGGGGCTGAAAAGGGTCCCAGGGTTCACTTTGACTTTTGATCAGTTTCGTTTTCATGATCTTAGTGTCCTAACGCTCAGTGCATTGTGCATTTAGGTTATTTCAGCTAAACGTGAAGAATAGGGAACTTGAGCAATTCATCTGTGTCGCCTGCCCCACCAACACACACACACACACACACACACACGCACCCCTCATTCTGAACTGTTTACCCTGAATTAGGCATGTACAAGACCAACCCACATTTAGTACCTGATAACTGTCTAGAAGATCTCTGTAGATTTCAAATGATATACGAACGTATTTTTTAAAAAGGTCTCCTCTTTGCATTGGCGAATCCTTCCTCAATCTTGTGTATCTGGGAGCTGATATAGCAATTTTATCAAACTCTGTATCCCTTAAGTTGCTTTGATTATAACTCAGTATGTTCTAAAAGATACCGAAAAGCTTAAAGGAAGGCTTTGCCAGTTCTTTCGCTACGGCACTTACTGGAGAGCTGTGTGTTGAGAGCGTAGTGAACTCCTTAAATTCACAGCCAGTGTTGCTGTGGTAGGAGCGGGAAGGGCAGTCTTTCATTCCACCCTGAGCATTTTCTACCCACTATGCACCAATGCGTCATTGAGAGGTAAGGATTCCTCTTAGATCAGTTCAAATTGCTAATATATGTGGCCTAGAGCCTGCAATATAATATTTATGTAGCTTCCAAAAGAGGCCTGGGAGGATTCCCTGTAATTCAAGATGGTAGTCTGACTGATGGGTAGAGAAGGATTTTTCTTTCTTTTTTTTTTTTTTTTTTTAAAGAAATCTTTGTTTGTCCCAAGGGATTTTCACACTTTTCGGCTGACGGCACTGTATTTTACTCATCCTGTATAAAGCTGTCAGTGTATTCGTTATATGTGTCTGTTGAAGACTCTGAGCAGATGATGAGAACAATTGCTGCAGGGGAAAAAACACATTCGAATCAAAATCTTCAGAAGAGCATTCCTCTAGTATCTCTTGTTCCTGCTTCCGCGTGGGCCGTCCCTCGCACTTTCTCTCATTGCATGTTATCTCACACTGTTGGTAGATTACACTGAATGTTTCATCTGTATATAAAAATTAAAAATTCAAACAAAAATCTGGCCCACATGAAGAACAGGCCCTTTGGGCATATGGTTCATTATGCATATTCGTTTAATTACTAAAACACTTGCGATGGCTTTAGTGCCCTTGCTTTCAACTTGCAAAGTTGGATCTCTTCTATTGCACAGAAAATGTAGCTCAGAATTCTGTTCTGAAGGACAAAAAAAGAAAAGGAAAAAAAAATTTGAGCCTTTGAAGAAATTATTGGAATTCACCAGAAGGAGGTATGATTCTCAGTATGAAACTGATGGAAATGGGATTCTCTCTCTTCTTCCTCCCGTTTCTCCTACTGCCCCAGAAGGCTGCTTTTACTGTAGTTGGTTCATAAGTAACGTGAGACTAAGGATTTAGGTTTCCAGTACATTCCCTCAGAGTGCCTCAAGTCTCACAATGAAGCTGTCTAAGTTTTATTATTTAGAGGGGACTGCTATGAAAGTGTGACTTTAATTGATTTTTCAGGGCAAACAGGTGGTGATGGTTTAGACATAACCTGGCCTCAGTGCCACTCCTAATTTGGGGCTGCACATATAATAGCTTTATTAAAATAAACAATCTCCTGGCTTTGGTTTTACCTGAACATCTGTCTCCTGGTTTTTAAAGGGCCTTTTAAAATATTTTCATCGTGTGCTTAAAAGGATAGGATCCTAAAACAGCAGAGGAAGACTTTATTTTCTATTCATGCCATCAAAGTTTTTATTGTTGTCTGATATTAAAGACATTAAAATTCTAAAGCATCTTTAAATGGGATCATTGTTTCAGTAGTTTTTTTTGGTTTTTTTTAGCACATTTATTTACATGATGCAACAGATTTTGAACATAATAGGCCACAAATTGAATTTGTAGTTGGCGGGGTTCGATTTGAACTTTTATTTTAGTGAGCAAAAGAGTGTTTGAATGGATGTGTGTGTGCGTACACATACATTAAAACCATATTTTGGATTTATTCCTGATTTATAGTGATGTCTCAGCATTGTGAGAATGCTTCTTGGACTCCTGATCAGAATAAATTCAAGACTCCCAAAAGCATTTCTAAGAGAAAGGAGGATCTAAGTCTTGGCATTTTCTTTTGTTTTTAGTGGCAAGTATGTGTGGCTCTGATACAAGCACAATTTTGCTTTTCAATTAAGCAAATAGGTAGTCTATCTGAGTAATGGGAGACCATCCAAGACATTCTTGATATGATTCCTAAAGGAATTATGCTTTGCTATAAATAGCGTAACTCACTAATCACTGTTGGAGGGTTCCTGAATTAAGGCACCTTAGTCTGTTTTAAGCACATTGAGTATGTACAGAGCTATTGCAGGCTTAATGTGAACTTACTGCAAGCCTCCTCCTTTTAGTGCCAGAAATAAAGCTGCAAGTGGAGTAACTTAATACAGTGAACTGCTTTACTCTATCACTGCACTAATGCTAATTAGATATACTTGCTTTATTACTCAGAGCGTTTTTTTCTGTGTTCATTCTGATCTAATCTTTCTATGAACATGAAGAAGTAAGTCGTGTTAAGTTTAAGCTTTTAGGCGCAATTGCAGGCTGATATTCATGTGACCAAAGTCAGAGAACACTGTTAGAGAATGCTTTGTCTACTTAGAGGACAATTAGAGCCCCATTGGACTTCTACCACCGAGGGTCCCACGGTGCCAAAAATTATGCTTCTGAAATGAGTGAGACACTTATCGGTACATTTAATGGGATTTTTTTTTCTTGACCTCTTCAGATACCCAGCTTTATGAGGAATAAATAAATGTGAGAAGATTTTTCCTCCCTTCCTTTAATCAGAGCAGAGAATTTGCTTATGGCTTTGAAAGACATATTTACCAAAATCAGACTTTCAACTGCTCGATTACCAGCTTCTGCAAAAACGCATAATGAGAAATTTATTTTCTGATTCTAGACCTGAAATTATGATCATTCTAGGGGGAAAAAGCCAATAGTGCAGCACATTAGATGGTTTTTTTTCTTTCATTTAGTTTAGTTAGAGCTTTTCTACTTTTTAAACTAGTTGCTCTGCCTTTATGAGTGGTGTGGGGATTTTTATTGAGCCATAGGTGGTTGTTTGACTTTTTTTCCATTTATATAAAATCGTCAAGAAATGTAAAGTATAGATAGGGTGGCCAGTAGCATGATGCAAACATTAAAATGATGGGGTTTTAATAAATGCTTCACATTTAAAAGAGGGAAAAACTAATAAGAAATGAATGTATAATATAGGTTAGAAGCTTGCTTTTTTCTGTTTAAAAAAATCCATTAACACATTCCAAAGGGGGAAATAAAAGTCAACAAAAACTCCATGTCTAGAAGATTACTATCTAAAAGCTTCTAATTTACATTTAATATTAAGATTATATGGATTTTTGTATATAGACTGCCTCTGAAATGGCATTTGCCATGTTCGTCATAGAAATATTCAGCAGTGTTATTGTGAAATTGCCAGTTTGAAAATGAGAAGCATTGTTTATTTACACAGTCATCAATGATAATAAAAGTGAGAAACATATAATGCAGATGTCTGTTCACAAAAGCACTGGGAATAAACTATCAGTTGTGTTTATTCCCACACAAAACTAGCACTAGTGGATGGAATTTTGTCTCTAAGAGATAAGACGTCAAGTTTGATGTTCTCCTAATGAACTGACCAGATCATTCTATGTCATGTAGAAGTAGTCAAAGACAGTACCACATAAACACCAGAAATGATACATTTCGATGCTCATGAGAGAGGGTGGGGGGAGGGAGGGAGGAGAGAGAGAGAGAGGCAACCAGAGCATGACATGGAGGCACAGGTGGACATATGAAGGTTTTACTAGAGGGCAGAGGAGAAAAGTGAGTGTTGGGACAGGAAAGGGCATTTCGATTCTGAACCCTCTCCAAATTGAGGTGTGCCAAGGCTTTTCCTCCACAACTGGTGTCAGTTTTCCCTTATTTCCTCCTAGGTGGGCAGTGGACCAGGTAGAACAAGCCTCCTCCAACACCTGCTGATTCCTTCCAAAGGTGTAGAATTGGTTTTCTGGCTAGTCTAAATAGCCTTTCATAATTTCCCTAGGTGTATTCACCCTTTTTACACTGTACAGCCATACCTTGTTTTATCCAGGCTTTGCTTTATTACAATTTGTAGATAGTGTTTTTTTTTTATAAGGTGAAAATTTGTGACAACTCTGTGTCAAATAAGTCTATGGGTACCATTTTTCATAAAAGTATAAAAGCGTGTGCTCACTTCATGTCTCTGTGTCACATTTTGGTAATTCTTATAATATTTAAAACTTTTTCATTATTCTTACATCTATTATGGTGATCTATGACCAGCAATGTTTGATGTTACCATTGTATTAAATAATTGTTTTGCGGTACCATGACCCATATCCGTACAACAGCGTGAACTTGATAAATACTGTGGTGTGTTCTGACTGCTCTACCAACCAGCTGTTCCCCCATCTTTCTTCCTCGGGCCTCCCTATTCCCTGAGACACAACAATATTGAAATTAGGCCAATTAATAACCCTACAATGGCCTCTGAGTGTTCAAGTGAGAGGAAGAGTCCTGTGTCTCTCACTTTAAATCAAAAGATGAAATGATTAAGCTTAGTGAGGAAGATATGTTGAAAACTGAGATAAGCCGAAAAGTAGGCCTCTTGCACCAGTCAGTCAAGTAGTGAACGCAAAGGAAAAGTTCTTGAAGGAAGTTAAAAGTGCTAATCCAGTGACCACACAAATGATAAAAAAGCAAAACGGCCTTATTACTGATATGGGGAAAGTTTTAATGGTCTGGATAGAAGATTAAACCAACCATGACATTCCATTAAGCCAAAAACTAACTCTCTTCAATTCCATGAAGGCTAATAGAAGTGAGGAAGCTGCAGAAGAAAAGTTTGAAGCTAGCAGAGGTTGGTTCTTGGGGTTTGAGGAAAGAAGCCGTCTCTATAACATAAAAGTCCAAACTGAAGCAGTAAGTGCTGATGTAGAAGGTTATCCAGATCTAAGATGACTGATGAAGGTAAATACACTAAACAATAGATTTTTCAGTATTGATGAAATAGCATTTAAAGAAGATGCCATGTAAGACTTTCATAACTAGAAAGAAGTCAGTGGCTGTCTTCAAATCTTCAGAAGATGTGCTGATTCTCTTGTTAGGGGCTAATGAGCTGGGCACTTCAAATTGAAGCCAGTGCCTCATTTACGATTTCAAAAACCCTTGGGCCTTTAAGAATTATACTAAGTCTACTCTGCCTGTGCTTTATAAATGGAACAACAAAGCCCGCATGACAGCACATCTGTTTCCATCATATTTTACTGAACATTTTAAGCTCACTGTTGAGACCTACTGCTCAGAAAAAAACATTTCTTTCATAATATTACTGCTCATTGACAATGCATCTAATCACCCAAGAGCTCTGAGAGAGATGTACAAAGAGATTAATGTTTTCGTGCTTGCTAACACAACATCCATTCTGTGGCCCATGGTTCAAAGAGTAATTTCTACTTTCAAGTCTTATTATTTAAGAAATACATATTGTAAAGCTATAGCTGCCATAGACAGTTTTTCCTCTGATGGATCTTCTCAAAGTACATTGAAAACCTTCTGGAAAGGATTCACCATTCTACGTGACATTAAGAACCCTCATGATTCAGGCAAGGAAGTAAAAATATCAACATTAACAGGAGTTTGGAAGAAATGGATTCCAACCCTCATGGATGACTTTGAGAGGTTCCAGATTTCAGTGCAGGAAATCACTGCAGATGTGGTGCATATGGTAAGGGAACTAGAATTGGAAGTAGAGCCTGAAGATGTGACTGAATTGTTACAATCTCACGAGAAAATTCAACCATATGAGGAGTTGCTTCTTATGGATGAGCCAAGAAAGTGGTTTTTGAGATAGAATTTACTCCTGGTGAAGATGGTGTGAACACTGT
Organism: Indri indri; assembly: GCA_004363605.1. Lineage (NCBI taxonomy): Eukaryota > Metazoa > Chordata > Mammalia > Primates > Indriidae > Indri > Indri indri. The sequence goes on from RJWJ010012937.1 coordinate 14,248, forward strand.
TGATATGACAACAAATGAATTAGAACATTACATTAGCTTGGTAAAATAGCGGCAGGGATTGAGAGGAGTGACTCCAACTTTGAAAGAAGGTACTGTTGAGGGTAAAATGCTATCAAATGGCATCACATGCTACAGAGAAATCTTTCATGAAAGGAAAAGCCAATTGATGTGGCAAACTTCATTATTGACATATTATAAAATGTTGCCACATCCACCTCAGCTTTCAGCAACTACCCCCCTGATCATTCAGCAGCCATTAACATCAAGGCAGGATCCTCCACCAGCAGAAAGATTGTGACTTGCTAAAGGCTCACATGGTAGTATTTTTTTTAGCAATATACTATTTTTGATTAAAGTATGTTCTTTTTTTTTTTTTTTACACATAATGGTATTACACACTTAATAGACCACAGTATAGTGAAGGGAAACCAAAAAAATTGTGTGACTCATTTTATTGTGATATTCATTTAATTGTGGTGGTCTGGAACCAAACCTATAATATCTCCAAGGTATAGCTGTACTACTGTATTTTATTTTGCTACTGTAACAAATTACCATAGAGTTAAGTGGCTTAAGATAACACAAATTTATCATCTTACAGTGCTGGAGGTGAGAAGTCTAATGCAGGTCTCACTGGGCTGAAGTCAAGGAAGGCCTGTGTTCCCTTCTGGAGGCTCTAAGGGAGAATCTGTTTTCTTCCTTTTTCCAACCTTTAGAGGCTGCCCATGTGCTTTGGCTCATGGCTCTTTCCTCCTCCAAATCCAGCAAGGGTAGAATGTTGAGTATTCACATCACGTCACCCTCACCTTGCCTCTGCCCTCATGTCTTTTCCCGGATCTCTTCTTCTACTTCCCTCTTCCATTTGTAGAAACCCTTGTCATTACATTGGTTAGGTCATCTCCCTATTTTCAGGTCAGGTGATTAGCAACTTTAAGGGCATCTGCAACCTTAATTTCCTTTGTCACGTGATATAACAGGTTCCTGGGAATAGGACATGGACTTATTTGGGGCACCATTTTTCTGCTTACCACAGCTAGGCCCTACATGAGAGTCTTCCATTCACGTTGCTTCCAATGGATAGGATTTCTGGAGAAAGCTCTGGTTTCTGGCACTGGAAGTACTTCAGTGAGAGGCATGCATTTGGGAAAAGGGATGAGGTTGTATATTATAGACATTTTAATTTGAGAGTGGTTGGGAGGACAGCAATTAGAAATATATAGAAGTCACATGTTATTGGCAACTTAAAAGATTTTTGATGTTTGTTCATTCTGCTTCCCCCATGGCTGCTAGTATATGGTAGGAGGGTAGGAAGTCTAGGAGGAAGCTCTGTGCCTGTCCACACAGTAGATCTTGGGTACAAGAGCCTCGGTGGGGAGAGGAACAGATGGGCTCATTCCAGCAGACAACCAAAAGGGGAAAGAGGAGGAGGGAATGACTTACGTGGCCAAGTGTAAGGGACACGAAACCCTTGTTGTTTTCCACATGACTCCACACAGTTAACCAAAACCCAAGCCACATTTGAAGAGCAAATAAAAGCCTATATTCTTTGTCAAACTTCCGCGAGCATCCCAGACTAAAGTGATCTATCTTGCCTTTACCCATGGCTATTACAGTTTCTTCCCAATTTTTTTTTCAATTTTTCATTTTCCTACCCCATTCCCATAATTAAGGGCACTTTGATACCAGAATTATCTATTAATAGTTAAATATCTAATTCTATCATTTCTTTGTTTAAAAATCCATCATTGGCTTCCTTTTTAATTGAGGATCACATCCTCAACTTCCTACCATGACACGCAGGTCTTGCCATGAACCGGTTGCCACTTAGTTCTCCAGCCATTGCTTTATGATCTGTCCCTGTTGGATGTTTTACCATCTCCAGGCATGTGAAGTCTTTTGTTTAGTTTTACCACTGTCATATCTTTTGCTTGTACTTCCTTTCTCCCACTAATCTGTTTGTCTTACCTAAGCATGGTCGCTGTCTAGAATCGAGCCTAACACAAAGTAGTAATTGGTTAAAAAATGCCTTGTCATTGAACCAATGGATTACCTAAGAGCTTTCTACAAAAATAATTAGTGAAATAGAGATTAACAAACTGTATCTTCCAAGCGGTTTTCTTCATGATTATATCTCTGTCTTTTGACTTGGATGCCATCATTTGTCCACTTTTTAGAAGCATAATGATGACAACCCTTCAGGTTCATCATTGCATTTAATCCTCACAACAGCCCTTGAAGCAGATATTACCATTCCCATTGCACAGATGAAAAAATGTTAGTAATGTTTCCAAGATCACACAGCTAGTCTAGGTAGAGCCATGATTTAGATCCAAAGTGAATGTGTTCCAAGCAACTTTAAAAAAGTATGAAATAGTTACTGTTAGAAAATGTAATTGCCTTAGAACCTTGAAAATAACAAAGGAAAAAGTACTACATAGCAGTTAAAAGCATTTGGTTTCCTGAGTTTGATGAGTTTGGTTTCAAACTCATCAAAAATTAAACATTAATAATTTTATTTCCTCATGTAAAGATGTCCCTTTGATTGCTATGAATCCATATATCAGATATTTTTACTGAAAAATCCATTTAAATAAGGCATGATGGGGTATCAGATCTAGATGTATGTGTATGCAGCTGTAATGGTTTATACTGGCAGCTGCCACATGATAAAACTCTGTCTTATTTACCTTTTGAAATTCAGTGCATAGCAGCAATACAGTGCCTCATATATAGTAAATGTTCCATATTCATTTGAATGAATGTTGTAATTGATTAATTCAGCAGTTTTAGTTGATTCAGAACTTGTGATAAATTTGATCACCTTGGCTTTCTGGGCATTGACGTAGAATATAAAGCATTAATCTGAACTTTCATATGCTCAGGCTTTCCCAGCCACCTGGGAATGTCCACACTGAGCATGCTTTGGGGGAAGATTTGGAATAGCACATTCTGGAGTCTCTCGAGCTCTGTCGTCTGGATTTGTATTACCCAAAGCCATAGTTTGGATTCTGATTTAGGACTTCCCTGTCTGTGCTCTGGATCACTCACTCTAGGACTTGCTTAGATATGACACTACCCAGCTACAATGTTGGGTAACGGTGAATAGGATTTGGTTAGACCCTTATTCAAATTTTCAAATTTTGACTCAAGTTTCAGTTCAACAAATGTTTGTCTGTGCATTTCATGTTATGTTTTATAAGACATACAGAGATAAGTTATATACGATTCAGGATTTCAAAGAACAAAACAATTTTATTGAGTTAAGTAGATATAAACAAAAGTAACCGGGATACCAGGCAAAGTATATGTGCAAGATATTTTACAGAAAGAATGGCTTGTTTCAAATAGGGGAAGTAGTGAAGAAGAAAAATGGAACATTCCTAGAGACACTTTGAATTAAGGTACTGAGAAGGAAAGCATAGGCAATTCAGTATTTAAGAATGGCAAATTTACATGCCTTGAATTTAGGACTATGGTAGGAAACAGAGACAGGAAGAATTTCCAGTGTAAGTTCAAGCCATGTTTCGATTTAATGGGCCATGAATAGCAAATGGAGAGTTTTAGACTTGGTATATAGAGAATTAAAAGAAGTAAAAGGCTTTGAGCATGAGCACACTGTGATAAGCACTAAGCTTTGCCCCTAGATGTGAATGGATAGGGAGTAGTGAAAGGTAGTATGGGTAATGTACAAGCTAGAAGTGTATTAGAAAATCTGGGCCCTGGTTGTAAACTGGCAAACAATTGGGGCCACATTTGGTCCACTGGAGGGTGCATGTGTGTTTAGCAGGGAAGAAAATAAATTATTGTAAGGTGATTAGTTTTCCATATTTAAAAATTGGAAGAACTCACATCATGAACAGTTTTAAAACTTTTTATTTTGCAATAGGTTAAGACTCAGAAGAAGTTGGAAAAAACAATAGTGCAAAGACTTCCTGTGTCCCCTTCAACCAGCTTCTCCCAATAATAACCCAATGATATAACCACAGTACATTGTCAAAACCAGGAGATTCATGTTGGCCCAGTCCTACTAAATCAGGTACAGACCTGACTCAGATTTCACCAGCTTTTATGTACACTTGGTGGTGATGGTGGTGGTAGTGTTTAGTTCGCATATCAGGTAAACATCACTACAATCAAGATACAGAACTGTTCCCTCGTCACAGAGAACCTCACTTGGGTTACCCCTTAATGCTCACACACCCACAGCCCTAACCCTGACAACCACATATCTATTCTCCATCACTGTAATTCTGTCACTTTGAGAATGCTACATACAAAAGTTATACAGCATGTAACCCTTTGAGATGGACTTTTTTCAATCAGCATAACGGCCTTCAGATCCATCCAAGTTGTATGCACCAATAGTTCATTTCTATTGTGAACTTTTGAAAACTCAGAAGACTGAGTAATGGCAGACCTCATTTCGCATGAAACAGCTGAAGCTGAGTAGGAAAAGGACCCATTGGAGAAGGGATACACTCTCAGTTCTCTGTAGTCCCCTCCACTCTCCCTAGTCTTCCACCTGAGCTTCCTGTACTTCTTTACATTTACCTGCTTCACTCCTGGGAGCATTTTGATTGGGAACCCTTGGCGGTGGCTAACAATTCTGAAACTGATATAAAACGAGCAGTGCTTCACAGGTTAATAGATGTGATATGAGAAAAGAAATGGCATCTGGGTATCCAATTGACTTCGTGCCATTTATTGAATATTCTGCCATTTCTCAGTGGTTTGCAATGTCCACAAACTCATAAATCAAGTTTCTATATGTAGGTGGGCTTCTCCATGGGTCTCTCATCTATACCTATACCAATATTACACAAACGTCACTTAGCTTTAGCATAGTTCTTAGCTTTAGCATAGTTCTTTGCAGTTTATTTTTCATCTTTAGGAATGTCTCAGTAGGAATTCTTGGCTTTTTGCTCTGTCATATGAGGTTAGAATTGACTTTTTGCATTCTACAAAAACAGAACAAGGCAAAACCAATAACCAATAATGAAAATAAGTCAAACTCAAAATTAACTGGCAAAACCAAGAAATTACAAAAAGAAAAGCAGAATGAAACCAAATTGATTAGAAGTAAAAATAAAAAACAAATCAACTAGAGTACATGTGTAAAATACAAAGAAAGAAAGTTGAAAGTCATCTTTTTGTAAAAATTAATGAAACCGATTATTCTTTTCTGCATTTTCAATGTAAAAGAGAAGACACAAATAAAATCAGACACTGAAAGTGGGGAGATTATTCAGATGAGGGAGAGAATGAACATAAGATATTATAAAAAATTATTTTTTCCTTTAAAATGTTAAAACATGTACCATATTAATAAAGCTTGTAGAACAATTTATCAAAGTGACTGAAAAAAAGACTTAAATGGTTGAAAACCCATTAAGTAATTGAATCTGTAGTTTAATATCTTTCCAGAAAGCAAAACATAAAGCCCACACAACTTTAGAGTCAAGTTTTACCAAACGTTGAAGGGACAGATAAATCCTGTTAATATCTTATGTACATTCTTTCTCTTTGTTTTCCAGCTATTACTTTTTTGTGAACAAGTCAGTTATCAATTTTTTTATTGTTTTTTGGAAGATGATGTTTCTTTTTTATTCCTATATCTGTCTTTCAACTTGCTTTTGGTCATTAATTATATGTAGTTTTACTAGGAGGTACCTGAGTGTAGTTTTCTCTCTATTCATCCAATTTGGCATTTCTTAAATCTGTGACTTTGCCTCTTTTATAAATTTTGGGAAATTCTCATCCAGTATCACTTACAGCTTTTTCCCTATTCTCTTTCCTTTCTCCTTCTGGACTCCATGTTTTTACATATAAAATAAACCTTTCTCAGTGTGCCATATATCTTTCTATTGTATTTTATTATCATATTTATCTCTGCTTAAAGTATAGATATTTTCTACTACTACCCCAACCATCAATATGATTTCCTACTCTGACTCACTTATTCTCTCTTTCGCTTTATCTGTTCTCCTATTAAATTAATTTATTAAGCTCTTAATTTCACTCTTAAATTATAGGTTTCCATTTGATTCTGTTCTATAGATCCAGTTATCTGCTGATATTCACCATGTTTTTACCCATTTTCATGAACATATGGATCATAATTATTTTAAAATCTTTTTGCAGTAACTCTAATATCTAAATTACCTATTTATTTTGGTTATCTTTTTTTCTCTTGATTTTTGGTTATTGATTTTTACTCGTAGTCATGCCTGGTTACTTTTGTTTATTCGGACATTTTAAAGGGTATGGATGTAGAGTAGGCAGTTAGAGTATAGCAACTCATGCTGATCCAATCAGAGATTGAGATGATCCAAGGTAGGATTCCAGGCATTTTAAGGATTTGTCTTTTTCTAGTTTACCCCACGCCTAGTGCATAGCCCTTCAAGATTTCTAAAAGAAGGCTGTAGTGTTCAGTAAGGCCCTTCTTTTTTAATAGCCCCTCAACTCCAATTTTTGTCTCTCAAAGATTGCCAAAAGCTTTCAACAGCTGCTTTCTGCTTGGTCTCCAACTTTCATCCTGTGCATGCATGGTTTAGGAATTAGTAACTTCCTCAAGGAGAAATGCATGTAGAATGTCTGGTTTGACTCTCTGCTATTCCTTTTTTTCCCCTAGATTTTTGTCCTTTAAGTCCTAGCTGCCACAATTACCCTGCATAACCTCCAACTTTTGCCTCCCTAAATTATTAAGATTGAACTAAACTCTAGGCTGCTACTTTGAAGTTAGTCACTATGTTATGCCCAGGAAATTGGCAAAAACAAACAAATAGGAAGAAATCAAACTAACCCCGAAGGAGATAAAGCAATAGCAAATAGTGCATTTGTTTGTTTTCCATCCTTGATCTTGTCCCTGCAAGTCCTGGAAGCCTTGATTGTTCTCAAGTGTCTTAAAACAGTTTGTTTATATTATCCAGTTTTCACAGCTTTTATTTTCCTCCAGGAATATTGACATAAATGCTTCCCCTTGGCACTGAAAGGCTGAAGTTTACCTTTCTACTTAACATACAAACTTAACAACAAGAGCATCATAGAATTATTTAAATCAAACCATAGATCTTTCAATTTATAGGATATCGTATCCCCTAAATTCTAGATAGTCTCATTACAGACAAATTAGACTTTATTCTTTCGTGAGTCAGTGTTTATTTAGATTGGCATACACACTCACCATTGTTTTTGAGCACCATACATTCTTATGTTCAGCCTTTTCTTTTTTTGAGACAGAGTTTTGCTCTCATCACCCGGGGTAGAGTACAGTGGTGCCATCATACCTCACTGCAACCTCAAACTCCTGGCTCAAGCAATCCTCCTGCCTTAGCCTCCCATGTAGCTTGGACTACATATGCTCACTACTGTGCCTGGCTAATTTTTTCTATTTTTAGTAGAGATGGGGTCTTACTCTTGCTCAGGTTGGTCTCAAACTTCTTGAGCTCAAGTGATCTTCCCATCTAAGCCTTCCAGGGTGCTAGGATTAGAGGCATGAGCCACTGTTCCTGGCCCCATTCAGCCTTTATATTTGGGGCAATTGTCTTTCTATTTGAAGTATATCTTTTATATATAAGTTCATGAGGGTCATCTGGTGAGAAGCACTCCTAGCTCATGTTTTTCTGCAAATGTCTTGCTTCACTCTTCTTTAAAGACAATTTGCTAGATACAAGATACTAAATTGGAAGACTAAAACAATATATATATATATATATAAAATTATTCTATCTTCTCTCTTTATTGCACTGGGATATAAAGTTACTAAAACTGGTTTTTCTTTGTGGTTGAACTGTCTTTTCTCTCTAGCTGCTTTTAAGTGTTTCCTCTTTTCCTCAGGTGTTTTTAAGTTCTACTGTGATATTTTTAGACCTAGATCCTTCTTTATTATTCCTGATAAGGATTTTTGGGATGAGGAGCTTCCTATATTTACACACTTCTGGAAAATTCTCAGGCATTTTATCTTCATATATTGCTTCTTCCCCATTCTCTCATTAATCCCCCATCCCCACCTCAAACACCTATAAGGCATGAGTTAGACTTTCTCATTTCTATCCTCCATGTCTCTTAATCTCTCTTGTATATTTATGTCTTTGTCTCTCTGGTCTGCATTCTGAAGAATTTCTTAGCAGTTATCTCAGAGTTCGCTAATTTTATGTTCAGCTGCTTTTAATCTGTTCATCGGTGCATCCTTTATGTTTAAATTTCATCTTCTCCCCTTCATACCGTACCTCACCAAGAATTCAGCCCAGATTCCATGGGCCATCTTTAAAATAATTTCCTTGCCTTCTCTACTGTCATTATACTCAAACAGCAAAGCCTCAGGTAAGCATGGCTCTAGAAAAACATGATTAGTGCCCCAGACAGTTCTATTACAGTACTATAATCCACCCTCCTTTCCATTTTTCTAGACTATTGTATAACTTCTCTTCTGCCCTTAAACTTCTGTTAATGGAAAATAATAATCATAACAATTTATATTTTGGAAAAGGAGAGTGTTCTTTATTTTTTAAAAGAGGTTTATGGCCCACAGTGGCCATTCTGGCAGGCTGGGAAACAGGGCTCCTGGTCACAAGCCAGGAACACATGCTTCAAGTGAGAGACAAATGGATTTTATTCTGAGCAAGGTGGCTAAATATACATATTGAACAAGCTATAGGGGGAGTTATGAATATTTATGGCAAAGAGAACCATGTGCCTGCTTAATGGGGCTTTCTGTCCTTTTATGAGGTCCATGTTTAAAAACACCATATTCTACATCAAAAAGATAAAACAAGGATGTGGAAAACCCTCTCTGCACATGTGCTGTAGATTGTTGAAACGCCATTCATGGTTGGTGGTCTTTTTATCAGGGGAGAATGCTGGTCTGGCCCTTAGGAAATAAAGCCTGGTGGCCCTTAGCAAGGGAGGAGTAAAATGATGTGTACCTGACCTCCCATCCCCTCATGGCTGGGCACTCAGTTATAAGGTTTCTCTGGGGTTCCCTTGGCCAAGAGGGGTCTGTTCAGTTAGTGGGGGGACTTAGGATTTTATTTTTAGTTCACACTTCTAATACCTTTTGCCCATCCTCACTTTAATGTAATGACCATGACTGGTATCAGTACCCCTCCACTGCTACAGTTCCCCCTCTGTGTCTCGTCCCCTACCAGCATCTACGCCTGTATCTTCTGCTTTTTCTTCTGTAACTGCAGATGAGCTGAACTGTTGCTAAGGCCGACCCTCCATTGGATTCCGCTCTTCTCACTGACTCTAGAGTAGTGCTCCAACCTTTCCTTCTCCTGCGTCCTGCATCATCGTTTTCTCTGTCCCAGGTCACTGCTACATTCCCTTCCAGTCACCACCCTATTTCTCTGCTTTTCTTTATAACGACCCCTTTCAAAGAGTCCTGTCTCCTTACTCTCTACAGCTCTGCTCCCTGTCCTCTCTTAAACTCTTATCTGATTTTTGCCTCATCACTTCACTAAAGTGCTCATGTTGAGTCATTGATGTCCAAATCTCAGTGAGCATCTTATCATACCTAGGAATATGTTGTGATCTCCTCTTTAAATTACTTCGTCTGGTTTCCAGGGTGCCACAATCTCCTGGTGTATTCTTTACTCTCTGGCTGCTCTGCAATCTCCTTTTCTGATTCCTTTTAATGTTCTCGAACTCTAAATTTGGACTTTCCTAGGGATCACTTCTAGGCCATTTATCTCTACAGTTGCTTTCTTGCTAAGTTTATCCAGTCTGATACCTTTAAATGCTATCTAGAGGCTGATAATACACAAGTTTATGTATCTAGCCCTAGCCTCTACCCTGAACTTCAAACCGTATATCCAAGATCTACTCTCTTTCTCCAGGTGGACATCACATGGGCACCTCAGACTCTCCCCCATGCACACACCAAAATCTGTTCTTCCCTCGGCCTTTTCTCAGTTAACAGGCAAATCCATTCTTCCAACTTTTCAAGCCGCGCTCCTTGGTATCATTCCCGGTCATTCCCTTTTTGTCTTCTCCTCATCTAAGCTATCTGTACGTCTCCTGGCCCTACTTTCTAAATAGTCAAAACGTGACCACTTCTCACTAATTCCATTGCCATCACCTTGGTTCTAGGCTACAATTAACTCTAACCCAGGTTATTGCAATAGCTTCGTAAATAAAATCTGTGTTCCTGTTCTCATCTCTTTATATGTTCTCATTATACAAAGTGATTCCTCTCAAATATGAGTGAAATCATGTTGTTTTTCTGCCTAAAACCCTCTTAACAGTTTATTAACTCTGTTAGAATAAAAGACAAAGACCACACAGCCATTGGCATGCCCCTTAATACCAGCTCCTGTTCCTCACTTCTTATCACTCTACCTCAGACCAAAGAGGTACTTGCTAGTCCTTGAGCACACTAGAAGTAGGCACACTCCCACCCCTGTACCTTTGTTTCATTATGTTCCTTCTCCAGGAAACACTATTCACCTAGATTCCCATACTTCCTCCAAGGTCTTTGTTCACATATTGCCCTCTCAGTGAGGCCATCTTTGACTACCCTACCTATAATTGCAACCCCAGCCCCACTGCTCGGAATTCCTTTCTTTTCCATATTTTATTTAGTTTTTTCATGGCAGCTCTTCAACCCCTGATATGTAACATATAGTTTACCTATGTATTTTATCGATTTCATTCCCAATCACCAAATACAATGTAAGCTACATGAAGGATGTTTTTGTTTGCTTGTTTCTTTGTTTTTGTTCACTCTTATGTCCAAATCAATGTGGTCCATATTAGGTGTTTAAAGAATAAGTGCTGAAGGAAAAATTAGTAATGAATTTATGCAGGAAATAAATTAGTAACAGGAATATGGGGTTAGTGTGCAGTGCTAGGGGATAGGCGTGAGGGAGGAAAAGCTTCAGAAAGGAGGATGTGCTCAAGCAGTGGAAGCCATAGCTTTCCATATTAGAGAAGGGTGTGTTCAAAAGCAAAGTCCTGAGAAGCATTTCGTGTCTTAGGGTTTGCAAATGGTGCAGTGTGATTAGGAACCTAGAATGTGTGGTGGGTATTGGCTTGATGAAATACTGCCAAATATGAGCCAGTTCAAGGGCCTCACTTTCAAGAAAGGTCTTAACTGTTAAACTATGAGGTCTAAGAGCCATAATGTAGACCAGGGAGCAATGGAGAATATTTGAATGAAGTGGATGGATGTGATAAGACCTGGAGATGTTTTGTTGTCATTGTTGCTTTTCGATTGTTTTGCTTTGGTAGGGTGGTACATAAGGCATGTTCCCCCCACCCCTTTAGCAAAAGTAAAGGTAGTTATGACTTCTTGAGAAGGTTCTACTTAATGATTCATTATCTTAGAAATGAATGTATACTTGGTCAAATTAAAAACAAATTATTTTGTTGTTTTCTCTTTATTTAACCCCAGAAATTTTGGGAACAGAATTAGCATAACTTTGTTTTACCTTTATTCAATATCTGTACGCTGCGATCATCATGTGTGTGTGAATTTTTCAACAAATTATGTCCTGTACTTACAAGGTGATTTTTCATAAAGATTGTATGATTATTTCATGACACTGATTTCAAATGTCTATATTTAATTATAACATGACAATTGAACTGAGTTACACAGTATTCTGAAAGAGCGTATATGTGTACCTGTGTCTGTGTATGTGTCTGCATAGGTGTGTATCTGTGTGCATGTGACTCTGTGTCCATGGGTTTATGTGTGTTTGCGCCTTTTTTTTTTTTTATCATTTATTTTTTTTTACCTCAAGGGCCACTCCAGGGGTTTTCTACAGAAAGGCCCTCTTCAGTACTCCTCAGATGAACTCGCTTCTAGCTCCCTAGAGTATTCATTTTCAGTCATTAGACTTTGAAAACCACAATGTGTTAAACCAGAAGAAATCAACCAGCCCTTCCTTTGGGCATTCTGAGCTATTGCTCTTGAATCTGCTTTAACCCAGTAGCCTGGTAAGGTTGGGGTTTGTGTTGGCGGCAAGGAAGGTGGATGTTGGGTCTCTCTATTCTCTTTCTGAAAACTCAGCATTTGCTTTGGGGTGTGGGAATGGCTAATATAACAGAAAGCAGGTTTTGCGTTAGCTAAAATTTGATATATATGGATGGTAAATATGGGGAACAAAAACGTTCTTAAGGTTTCCTACCACATAGGAACATTTAATTTTTTTATGACATGCTTAATGCATTTATGTCATCTTAAGTGACAGCAAAGTAGAATAGCAATTTAAGATCATCTAGTTAATTTGACCAATGTCGGTCAAAGTGCTACTCTAAATAATGATAATATTGGTTGGATCCCCAAATCTCTGTGGCATGCCTAGTTATTTATGAAATAGAGATATAAAATAACCCGTGATTTTGTATGAACAGCCCTAACAAAATATATATTCAAATGAGGCTGGTGATTCCATTGTTCAATGTCTTTGAACACTACTTTCATGGATAGTGTGTAAGCCACAAAATGCAAACTCAAATCTTTATAACCATACTTTCTTTTGTTTGTTTCAAAATGCAAGTGTTTTTGAGGGTTATACAGAGACTTGGCTTCCTGTAATTTGGCTATTTCCTAATCTCGAATTCACTGTCAAAGGACAGAAAGACAGAATCTTAAGATAATTCAAAATGTGGAGATCCCAGTGTATTTAGGGGAACAGCCATGTCCTTCATTGGACTCAATATTCCAAGTTAACTACTTTGAAGTGGAGGGATTCCTTTGGATGTGTAGAAGATAGTTAATTTGGTGGTTGATTGCTTAATTAGTTCCAGACCACTTCATAATCATTTAATGAAACCTGATAGACACAGCCTGATTTGTTCTTTACAACTTTTTGTGACATGAGGTAACATCCTTCTCATGTCATACCTATAGAAACAATACATACATAGAGGACTTGTTCAAGAGATTCGATCAAGTGTCTATGGCAATGCTGGCAACTTGGAACCACTGACTCCTTAAGGTGTTTCAATATTTAGGGTTTTCCCCAGAAAAACACAAATTTTCTTTATGAGTCCCATTCCCCCATCTGAGATTTAGCATGTATGTCATTTATTAAAAGTACGACAAATAAATCTTAGGGAAGAAATTGAAGAAATATTTCTGGCTGAAGATTTGAGGCAATTTCTTGAAGTTACACTTTTGGAGGTAGATATACTATCGGCTCAGCATCTGTCATGGAACATATGTGTGAGACACACATGGTAGTGTGATAAGTTGCTTTGGTGTCAGAGAAATCAAGCTTCAAGCAATGGTTCTGACATTTTATATGTGGTTTCTTTGTTTTATTTCTGAGTATTGTTCCATTGTATGGATATATTCATTTATTGGTCAACGTTTAATTCTAAAGGATATTTTCACCAGATATAGAATTCTGTTAACTGTTTTTGTTTTTCATTTAGCACTTTAAAATTGCTGTTTCACTATCTTCTTGCCTCCATTATTTGTGATGACAAATCCATGACCATTCGAATTGTGTTGATGATAATGTGTCATTTATCTCTAGTTGCTTTCCAAATTTTCTCATTATCTTTCGTTTTCATAAGTGTGATCATGATATATATTCCTAAGCTTGGTTTTCTTTACTCTTCCTGGGGTTCTCTGGACCTCTTTAATCTGTAATTTTGTCTTTGCTCAGATTTGAAAAGTATTCAGCCATTAATTCTTTACTCTTCTACCCTGTCTCTGTGTTTCTGATGTTCCAAATACCTGTGTTACAACTTTTGAAATTGTCTGATTGTCCGTAGACATTCTTTTTTCCTAATCTTTTGTCTCTGATTTCTTTTGATATATTTTTATGTTCCCTGACTTTTCTTTTTAAATCTGCTACTAAATCCATGCACTGAATTTTTTTATATCAGAGCATGTTTTAGTTGGGCAATTATTATTTTTCAATATTTTTTATATTTCCTGTTTATATTTACTATCTTATTATTAGTTTATTTTTAATTACCTCATTCAGTGTATTTTTTATAGGTGCTTTAAAGTTCTTTTCTGATAATTTCAGTATAGAGTTCACCTCGGAATTGGCATCTATTATTTCTTTCTACTGATTTTTCTGACTCGTCCCTTGAGTGATTTTTGAATTGTGTTTTAGGCATTGGGAATATTATGTTGTAGAGACTCTAGATTATATTACATTCTTCTAAACAAGGCTGTTTTTTTTTTTTTTTTTTTAACAGTATTTAACTTTATGAGACTCTAACTGCAAACTGTCCCACTTCTTGTGGTGGCAGTTTTGATCTCAAATGAGACTGCTTTGAGCATGCCTCACATGTATGCCAGCAGTGTTAGCAGAACACACATACAGAATTGGGGTTTTCCTTGAATTCTCCTTTCCATGCACTGCTGTACTCTCTGGTGGCCCTGGCTGTCCCTGAGTGCTTTGCCTGTTTACAAAGATGGTAGATTTTTCATTGGCGTTTTATACCACTGGTACCATCACTGTGACTGCAGCTGCTCTTGGATCAAAGATGCAAAAACATTCAGGTGACCCCATGCAGGTCTAATTTCTTCTTCTAAGTTTGCAATTTCCCTGCAGATGCTCAGATAATTGGCCTGCTTTAAATTTTTTTTCCTGGGGTTTACATTTGTTATTCCTGGAAGATATATTTGTTGGGAAATTAATCCTTTACTATGGAAGTGGGAATTATGCACTGATTTTAAAAATATATGTCAAGATACTGTGGTTTCACTCTAAAAGAATTTTGGACTGTTTGAATGTGGTATTTAAATATGACTCAATTTGTGTTGTAAAACACTTCTAGGATTGCTTAAGTATACCTGATAGAGGAAAATGCTATGTCAAATGAGGTGTTTTCCTAATATAGCCATCCCTTTAATATTGGTTGATGTTCAAGAAATTTTATCAAAGATGTACATAGCTTAGTAATTGAGAAAATTCTCAGTAGCTTTATGTCAGATGCTTATTTGAAGTTACACTTAGCAATTTAAAAGAATAATAAAATCCCATTTACTCAGTAGATAGATATTTAGAAACAACTACTATTTAGTATACAGTTAAAACCCCTAATCCCCAAAGAAATTTAAGAACAGAGAAAGGGAAATAGGTAACAATTAGGAAAACTCTAGTTTTATCTAGTAAAGAAATTACTATTTACTGTTTGCTATATTTTATTGTATAAAACAAACAAAAATGAAGGAAATCTTTGAAAAGATAAAAAATTATAGGAAAAGGTTATATATTATAAAATAGTAAATAAAAGAAAGTTGATGAAGCAAGCCAGATTAATACACTGGAGGAAATCAACATAAGAGTCTTCATTGACCCAAAAAGTATTCCCAAATACACTTATACACCAAAGAGATGTAAAGGGATTTGGCATTAAGAGAAAATAGAGGTAACATATAGAGATGAAGGCAAAAGAAATATTGTCATGATTTGTAGTTTATATAATATTCTACATCAGATCTCCAGAAGGATATATTTGCAGTCTCCCACAACCAATAAGAGGGTTCAGAAAAAAATATGAACAACATATAAAAATCAATGTTCCTGCACCCAGCAGTAATCAATTTAAAGTGTACAAATTTTAAAATGGTTCTGTTACCATTATAATAATATCAAAACTCTAAGTTACTTAGAGAAGTAATAAAACATGCAAAATAAGTTTGACAAAAATAAAATTGTGAGAAGATGTTTTAATATTTTAATTAAATATTATGAGAAAACATAAAAAGTCCTCAGTATATGGAAAAATAAACAATCCTTATGATTAGAAATGCCAATATCAAGATGTCAATTATCTCCAAATTGATACATAAATTCAGGACAAGTTCAATCAAAATTTTACCAAGAGTTGTCTAGAATTTTACAAATTGTTTCTAAAGTACATGTGGAAGAGTAAAGAATGAAAAAATATCCAAGATAATTTTGAGAGTGTAGTATCAGAGACTTTTCCACTCACATATTATCTGGTTACTAAATTACAGTTTTAAAATGTGGTCTTGGTAATAGGAAATTATATCAATGGAAGAATTTAGAGGGCCCAGAAACAACAGAAATACTCGTATGGGAACTAGGTATATGACAGAAGTAGCAATGGAGATCAGTGAGAAAAGTATGGATCGTTACAAGAATTTAGTTGTAAAAGATGGCTATCTATAAGGAATAATTAAAATTGGAAGCCTTTTTTCCTAATTTAAACAAAAAATTGAGAAAGAATAAAGGTTATACAAACACACGTACACAGACACACATACAATAATACATTTTGGAAGAAAACACAAGGAAATTGTTTTATCATCTCAGGGTAGAACATGATTCCTTAAGTAGAACACTGAACATTAAAGGCACAGATCCTAAATGTTAAAGATCAATATATTTGACTACATAAAAAATAAAGCCTGTTCAGTCTAAGTTTACGTTGAGAAAAGAGTATAGTGGACAAATCGAAGAACATTCATTTGAATGGGAACTATAACAGTTCAAATGAATGTGCTTAGTTTGTGCATACACCGTAGATAGAACTGTAAAACACACTATTGGTAAAAATATTTGCAGACTTATATGAACATTTTTATGCTGTTTATGTTGTTTCTAGTATAAGCCTAACATGTCCTCAGAGATGGCAAGGATTCACATCAAATGTAGGACAAGGTTGCCTTTGGGAATGAGAGGAATGGGACTGAGGAGGGTTGATAATGGAGACCGGGTATCTGAAATGTTTTATTTTTGGAAAAAAGAATAGTAATAAATCAATCAGAAAAAAGATGACAGCAAGCACATTAACAGGTCTTAATACTTGGAAGAGGGGTGCATAGGTATTTGTTAAATTAGTACATTTTTTTTGTATTGCTGGAATGTTTAGTGATATAATATAAAAATATCTGGGACATAGAGAAAGAATGGACTAAAATTTTACATGGTGTCAATATAATTCTAATGCCTAAATTTGTATAGAAGACAAACAGCAAGCAATAAATGCAACTTATGGGCATCTATGCAAAACACCTTCAAGTGTTAGCAAATAAAATACAACAGTACATTAAAACACCGTCATAACTCAGTGAAGAGGGAGTTTCTCCCAGAAATACAATGTTGCTTCAATATTATAAAATTAATAATACAATACCTCATATTGATATTTTAAAATGAGGAGGAAAAAACCCTCTTTATCATTTCACGATACCAAAAGAACAGTTAATCAGCCATCATCCATTCATGATTTTAAAAAGAATAAAAATTAAATTCTCGTTGGAATTGATGGATGTGTTCTTGTTTAAAAAAATATTTTCATTAAGTTTGGAGCAGATCCAAAAGAGTTTTTATGAAATATTTCAAAGATATAAAGAATGATAAAATGATCATCTATATGTAAATCTTCCAGTGTTAAAATGGTTTGCATGTGTGTATTCTTAATGTGTTATGGTTTATATAGCTCAAACTGAAAGCCAACATCATGTTTAATGGTAGAAAAAATGGAACACTAGAGCATTTTCATTAAAGCCAGGAATTGACCATAATATCTCCCTCAACAGTTTTATTTAACGTTGTTTTGTAGGAGTAATGAGTTTAAGCAAGCAAAAAATAAAATTACAAATAATAGAAAAAAAAAACCCAAGAGATTCCTTATTTGCAGATTATGTGACTATTTTCTTAGAATCCCCAGAGGAATGAAATAAAAAGCTGTTTGATAAAATAAAGAAAATTCAGTAAAGTTCCTAATTTAAAAACCTAATACATACAAATTATTTCCTTTTATGTACAAAGAATGATGTTTGAAAAATATAATGGAAGAAATTATTTACAATAGGAAACAAAAAAAAGATAAACAAGAAATACATGATAGTTACCATTTTTTTTAGTGTTAGAAAAAGTGTTTAACAATAAAGCAATATGGCTTTTAGAAAGAAAGTTTTAATATTTAAGATTCAATAATTTGCTTCTTCTGAGTTGATATGTTACACCAGTGACTTTTTCAAACACAAGCTGACAATTATCTTATTACATCCTCTAGACTACCTGTGAGTTTTAAAAGAAAGTGAGGCTCAAGTTTTGGAGAAATTTGGTCAAGATTTCACTCCTACCTCATGTTATAACTATCAGGTGTTCTTATCTTATTGATCCTAATTAGTGTGTTCCTTGGAGGTAGAGCCATGTCTTGTTTGCACTCATGTCTGTAACAACCACTGCAGCCTAGGCACTTGATTCAAACCTCAAACTCACTTGCCCATCTATGTGAGGAGTCACAAACTCAGAGGTTGGTAGAAATCGGGCAGGTAAATGCATACCTTTTCTGATGCAGACATTGTTAGCTGATCATTTTCTTGTGGCTATACAGCTTCAAAATTGGTGGATTTTAAGATTTTTAAAGAGAGTTTGGAAATACGAAGTTTTTATCTGAAATATTTGGATTTTTCAACATCGACAGCCAACTTAAAAAGTAATCACTCTCCACTTTAAAGAAACCTCACTGTTGGCACAGTTTGGCCTGTGGCCTGCCTCTTCATGACCTTGGATTTTTCCATACTGCTTTCCCTAAATTCTAATATGTTAAAATCCAGGAGCAAAACAAATGTAATAGAGTTGATGGGGTAAAGAGGTTCAAGATATGAGGCTACTGTATCTGTCTATTCTAGATTGTAACTGTCCAACTCATTCTGTGTTCTTCCTCATTGTGCTACCAGTTCTAAAATTGAGTTAATCATCATGTGTGTGTGTGTGTGTGTGTGTGTGTGTGTGTGTATGTACCTTTTTGAAACTGTTTCTAGGAGCTATTATAGAGAAAGTCCCAGGTTTAATCTTTTTAAGTTAACGAGTAAGAATTTAAGATTGTCCCCCTGTTGTTTTATCAAATCATCATATGGTCTTATTTGTCTTCAAATCAGGTATTTTTGGTCACTGTCTGGAATTTTGAACTATACATGATCCCGTTGGCATTATTGCTGATCTTCGTCTACAATTTCATCAAACCCACAAAAGGCAAGGTCAGCATCACCCAGGACAACCAGGTAAGCCAAGATCCAAAGAGTTCTGACATTTGACCTGAGAAAAATGTTACCCACAACAACCACCCACCACCAAATCATGGCCCAAGTCCATTTTGTTTGATATGTGAGAGCAGCCCTATGACATATATCCATTTTGCAGTGGGGGTCTTTTATCAGGTGTCCTCAGACCTGGCCTACAGTGTTAACATGAGGGGGGCCCTCTGGGTCCTAGTCATGATTTCCATGCTGGTAGCACATCCGTATGTGCCCATCTGTTTCTCTATAAGGTTCCAGTGAATGACTTTCTCAACCACTGCAGTAAAACCTTTGGTGGCTCTCTGAGCCCCTCCAGGGCACACAGAGCACTATGGGGGCTGAATCAGGCCTTTCCACAGAGGCACCTCACCCAGCACTCTCCATGGCCTGAAAGTGCAAGAGATTCTTGGAGGCTTGCCGACTTCCAGGGCAATCAGAGAGTGGGCGGGCATTGACCCTCTATTCTCAGGTGCCCAAATTTGTGTTAGAATTGTCAAGTTCCCTGTTGTATTGAAGAAAGAAAAGACCCTTTCTCAAAGACATCCCTCAGCCTCTACTCCCCATCCTTCTTTGACTATCCTGCCCCTGTCCCCCTCATCCCGCCTCATAGGAATTTTTCTGCTCCAGGTATGCAGGAATTTATAAGCTTGCTTTTCGATGTAATCTTGGCATTCCAGATTCAAGAACCAAGCTTTTAAGACAAAAATCTAAAGTTCCAAGACTTGATCATTCCCATTCTAGAAAGATCACCTTCACATCAAGTTTCCCAAGATTCAGTTGTTGCCTACTTTTATGTCCTCATTTTAAAAAAAAAAATCAAAATCATCTTGGAAATAAATCTAGGGGATATTTCTGGTTTCATTTAGGCTGGAAGGAAGGTGGGCAAATTGAGTGTTGCAGTGTGAGGTAAAACTTAAGGCCATTTCAGAATTCCATTCTGTTTGATTGCGATTAATTCAATAGGCGTG
Source organism: Indri indri (assembly GCA_004363605.1). Classification (NCBI taxonomy): domain Eukaryota; kingdom Metazoa; phylum Chordata; class Mammalia; order Primates; family Indriidae; genus Indri; species Indri indri. The sequence goes on from RJWJ010012937.1 coordinate 34,186, forward strand.
TGTGTGTGTGTATATATATACATATATATATATATATATATATAAAGGGAGATAATAGAACCATCTAATACATAAATGGCTTTAAAGTTGAAGTCCATTTAAGGACTAGGTTTCACAGAGGTATAGATAAGGTAAATTTTTACAGAGAAATATCTCTAATAGCAAACACTGTCAACTTACATTTTTGTAATGTTTAATCAGATTTTATTTTGCCTACTATGTATATAATGTATGTTTACAATATGTGCATATGTGTACATTTATGTTGAATATGCACATATACTTGTACGTGTATACACATAAATGTGTATGTGTGTATATAGCCTTTTTAAATTTACAAAACATTCAAATTCATCACCAAATTTAATCTTGGTGACACAACTATGAAGGAAGCAAGAACTATTTCCATTTTATGCTTGATGAAACTACAACTCATAGTGGCATAGTGATTTGCCTAAAACCACAATGCAAAAAAGTGCTGGAATCATGTTCTAAGCCGAAAACTTCAAATTCTTAATTACAGTGTTTTTTCTCCCATAACCTGTTTTCATTACACTTCTGTTTATCTATTGGCTTTCATGAGACATGCTAGCTGCCAGTAGTGGATAGGTTAGTTCCCCAGAGGATCAATGAGTGTCACACAAACTGCTGGCTGAATCTCATGAGAATTCTGGGAGGTAGGGTTGTACCAGCCCTGGAGAAATTTCTTTGTGTGTGTTCAGTGGTTTTATGGAATATAACAGAGTACCCTCTGGATACTTTAGAGTTACTCCCTTTTAAGAGCAATTCTTTTTACTGTTGGAACAATGACATCTAAACAGCATGCCTGACCTTTGCAAGGTTAAGCAGAAACCTAAGTGTTCCAGATGAAAATAGACCCTGTCGTCTAATACTGAGCTTTCTTTCTGAACTACTGAGCCCACTCGATTGTGTACCAACATGTGTTCGTTTTTAAACATTGTGGTGCTGTGATTAAAACTTGCCTATTAAATAGTCAAGATTTGAAAACGAATCTGAACAAACCCATTAGCAGCACAGCTGGTGCTGTGGCACCTGAGCTGAAGCCAGGTACCCTCGAGTCCAGACCGGAGCCTTGGGTTTCTTCCCCTTCCCTCGCCTGCCCCTTCCAGCCCCAAAGCCCAAGCAAAGTAAAAATACCACGTAGAAACCTTATTCTTAACTTATTCTTAAGATTGATTATATTCAGACTAATGCATTTTCTACTGTCTAATGTTTCAGTAATGGCCCCAAAGGGAGAGAGCAGTCATTATAACAATAAGCCTAGCACAAGCAGAGTACGGTATTCTCAGCCTGGACACAGCAGTTGGTTCATTTGTCAGAATGAGAACAGCACTGTTTACAGAAAGTACAATTTGGCAATGTCTTTTTAAAGCTGGATGCCTTCAGGGCACTGGCCTAATAGCTTTATTTATAGTTAACAGTTTTATGTAGATTATGCATATTGCTTATAGTCTTGCCACAGTGTCCCTGAACTTTAAACTGTTATTTTTTCCAAGAGGTTATAATGCATTAAAAAAATACTAATGCTTAAATTCTGTAGAAAATCTTAATGTGCATGAGTTTAATTTGCATTTGGTCATTTGGGTTGATGTTTTATTATTAACACATTATGGGGTTTCTTTTCAGGAGAGCACAGACATAGATGACGAGGAGGATGAAGATGACAAGGTGAGTGAGCTCGAGAAAAAACATGAAAAGGAACATTAATATTGTCAGCAGATAGCACTTTTCCCGGTCGAGTCTCTCTAACTCTTCTTTTTTTTAAGCATTATATAATAGAGTGACCAGTATAATATCATTGTAATTTTTTTTAAAAGGATATGCCTTCTTAAGATTTTCTAAAATGAGGTTGAAAGGAGTAAAATAGAAGGAATAATTGAAATGTTATAAAAAGCGTACCTGTATGGGGCCTTTCATTGGACACAAGCCAAGATTAGCCTTCCCCTTTGTAGATAAAAGGTAGCCTAGGAAGTCAAAAGTAAATCAAGTGAAATTGCTGTTCCTTTAGGTTCGTGTCTGCGCTCTGTGGGGTGGTCACCCACTTCCGCGCCTGTCACTTTCCCAGCTGTTGCTGGCAGCGTTTTCAGCTACATGTCTGTGTACATCTGTCCTTTTTCTTCTCCTGGGAGAATCTCTCAAATCTGCTGCTTTTGTTGTCATTATGCTTTCAGACAAACCTTCTGGAATAAAATGAAAAAAGTGAAGTGCCAAATGAGATGCTACTAGCTTAATGGACTTCCAGTCCCCTAATGCCTCTGGGTATACAGGGCTAGCGACGGTAGCATGTAGGAGGCGTGTGGGAGAGGGAAGGGCCAAAGGGGGGACCTTAAGAGTAAGTAGCCAATCTAAATGCCCATAGAATAGAAATTAATTAAAAAACACTGGCTCCATGACACAAAGAGCCTTAAAATTAATTGAGTGGACCAGATGGTTTTTGCCCATTTGAAGCAAATCGGGTGGATTACAAAGTATATCTTATTTGTTGTGCTAAGATGATTACTAATAGCAAAATAATGAAATAAAGTATAATATTTTTTAAAGTGGAATTGACCTTTTCATGACAGTACCAACTTTCTTCTTGATGAATTGATGTTAGTAGTTTCTGAGTGATAGTCATTGAATATTAATAGTCACAGGCAAGCTAAAGTGTATGATGGGATGTTCTACCAAAGAAAATCACAGGTATTAACGGTATTATTTTAAACCTGTATGTAGTGACAACTGCGAGTTTGGGGCTCCTATCCTTCTAACTGGCCAGCTATAATTTGGGGGTTCCCACATGCCCCCTTTGGGTAAAGTAATTTCCTAGACTGGCTCACCAAATTCAGGGAAACATTTGCTTACATTTGCTGGTTTATTATAAAGAACACAACTCAGGAACAGCCAAGTGGAAGAGACACAGAGTACAAGGTATGGGGAAAGGGAGTGGAGCTTCCACGCCCTCTCTAGACATACCAGCCTCCCAGCACCTCTGTGTGTTCACCAATCCAGAAGCTTCTTTTCATGGAGGCTTCATTACATAGGCATGATTGGTGAAATCATTGGACATTGGTCGTTATGTCTATCTCTAGCTCCTCTTTCCTCCCCGGAGGTGGGGTTGGGGTTGAAAGTTCTAACCCTCTAGTCACATGGTCGGTTCCCCTGACAACCAGCACCTCATCCTTAGGGGCTTTTCAAAAGTCACCTCATTAACATAACCTCAGGTGTGTTTGAAAGGAGCTTGTTATGAATAGCGAAAGATGCTTCTCTCACCTTTCTAACTGCGGGGTGGGAGACATAAGCAAATATCGTAACAGAAGATGTTCCTATGGGCTACCACTTGGGAAAGTCCAATAATTGTAGGAGCTCTGTGCCAGGAACCAAGGACAAAGTCCAAATGTACATTTCTTATTATATCACAATACCACAGTAAGCAAAATTCTAAATATTCAGAAACCAAGGCTTAGACAGAAGGAATATTCTTTCTGTTTGGCCATAGCTGTTTAAATGAGCCACTAGTAGAAAAAGATAGCCTCCATCCTTTAAAGATAATTGTGACCATGTATCTTTGGCCTGTCTAATAAGGGAGAGCATCTACCAATAAGACAGTGAATGAAAGGTCGTATTTAGTAACTGGCAGATAACAAAAATAGGCTATGAGGTCTAGCCCAGTTGTTGTCAAGGTCTAGTCTACCACCGATGTACTTCAAGAGCTGCCTGAGGGTCTGGAGATAGAGCCATTTGGGCTATGCTTCAAGCCTTTCTGGGCGAGCACAACTGAGAGAAGAGTTGGAATGGCAGCGTCCACAGGGATGAGCCTGGGAGCTGTCGCATTCGTGCAGGCACAGCCCTACACACAACCACGTGTCAACCTGTCCCGTGATGACTGGGTTGGCACTAAGCCTCTCCTTCTTCCCAGGGCAAGTTCATTCTTGATATGTTTTTATTAAAGTATTTCAACAAGGCCTTTTAATAGCCACAGCATAACCATGATTGTTTTGCTTCCTCAGTTTTATATGTCTGTGAAATTTTCCAGAGGAATAAATATATAATGGAATTTTGACTTCTATTTATGCCACCTTCTGCTTAACACAACCCCTCTATTGTTAGGGGAGACTGGCCAACATTTCTGTCCTTCTCTGTATCCTTCCCCTCTCCCTTCTCCAAGAGATTTGTCAACTAGAGGGATTTCCAACTTTAGGACTTCTTGAGTGTGCACCCACATTGTGAATTACAACATACAAGACTTCGTTTCTTCCCCATGTGTAGCAGCCTCCACCACTAGGATGTGCTCCTCATGGACTTGGACACGCAGTCACTGGGTGACTGCCCGCCATCGTGTGCTGTATAAAAGGTCTTATCCACTGAGCCTTTCTGGCTTCTGTTGCATGTTAGACATGACAGACCATGCTTCTGGGAACTGTAACTCACCCAGTGAGAGATGAACTGTTTATAAATTATAAACACACAGCCGCTTCGTTCAAAACCAGAAGAGGAGAGAAACTCCTTTCTACCCAAACTATCCATCTTGAAAGTGACACTCTTTAATTGCTAGCGCCCCATCCCACCAAATACCATCACGGATCACTGTGGAAGAAGATGAAAGCATGCTGGGGCTCGTTGGCACAGCTTCCTCAGGAGATGAATGGATTCCCATATTCTGCTTGTCTCCGATGCACAGACCAGGACACAGTCTGGTGTCTGTCATACTTTTATCATCTGGAACAGGGATTGTTGTACAATTACATCACTGTAGCCTCTTGTTCCTTCTCATTGTGAAAAGTACATAGTAGAAACCTGTGTTAGAAACCAGATTAGATTCCACAATTTTGCCTTCTTTTGTGGACTCTGAGTGATAACAGAGAACTTGCAAGTAACTAGCTTTGTGGCTTTTAGGAAATGAAATGTCCATGCTAAATTTTGAAAAGAGGAAATCCCTTTTTCTAATACCTGATGGACCATGTAAGAAATTGCTTGTTACAACTATAGTTTTCTAGGGACTCCAGAACAAACAGATAATGGCTAAGTTCAGCCAACAGCAATAAGTTGACATTTCCTATTTGTATTAGATTCCATATGTGGAATCCTTCCGTGTGGACCTTATTTGTATGGATAGATTACAATGAAAATTGCATTAATTTTCTACACAGTAAAGGTCAGTAATTGAAGCATGAACCAAGAAACTATTGTGTAAAATGCTGTATCCCATACTTAGGAAAGGTCATGCAAGACAATAATATCTTGTTTTCATTGCCGAAGGTATAAATACTTGCATTAGAGTTTCTTTGTTTTTCCAGCCCAACAATCACTTACATAGACTATTTCAGCATTTACTATTAACATCAGGAAGAAGAAATCATAAGGGCATGTAATAAAAGGAAAAAAAACCCTCTTTATTGCTATCTGAAAGAAACTGTACTCTGATGCCTGCATTGTGGGTTGGTTTATTTATAACTAGGCTATCAGAAATAGGACTGGAATGATCTGTTCTTTTAGGATCATCAATGAGGTCACAATTGACTGACAGTATTTATGAAAAAAGAAAATCACCCTTTTATATCAGTTGTAGATGAGAGACAGATATGGACATTTTTCTTTAAGAGGAAATATCTATTACATTTTCGGTAGTTGAATGTTTTATAATGGAAGGATGCAAATGGATATTTTATCTATATTATCACAAATTAAGATGTCATCATTAAAATTTAAGTACATATTATTAAATCCTCAATTTCAGTTTAAAATGGTTTTCCATCCTTCAATTTAATTAGTCCCCTTGTTATTACCCAGGCATGGCCTTTATAGTGGGAGAAGCACATGCTGTATACATTTAGAAGGAGTTCTCTCTGTGAATTACCCTGAACAGTCCTTTGTATGACATGACTAAGTCCATCATGTTCATTCTCTGTCTCTTTATGCCAGAGAGAGAGAGAGATGATCTGTAGTTTTCTAGACGGGGAAACCTGTTGTTCATGGAGGAGTCTTCTTGCAGTCTAATCTTGAGAGTGGTTTTGCTGATGATTCCTTTGTGCCTTCTTAATAATATCCAAAACACTGTAAATTGGTGTGATTAGTGATTTTTTCCAACTCTTGCTTAAGTAGTGGTACTTACATGATGATAAAGTACGGTATTTTTAAGAAAATTAAAAACCAGAGAGTATCTGAATGGTCAACAATATTTGTGAGTGCACACACATACTTTCAGGGATGTAGAACTTATTTATAGGGTATGTCGTAGAAGACCCGCTTATGGATAGTTTTCAGGGGAAAAATGTAAATGGTTATTTTGCTTTAAGTCATTTTAATTTGATTTACTATTTTTTTAGCGATGAAGTAATTTAATTGCTAACATTTCCATCATACTATCTTACTTTCAAGCCTTTAGTAGTAAAGTGGATTTCAGCCAATTCTTAATTATCAGTTTTGTATGAGAAGGAGGTGCCTTCCCAATTCTCTGTAGTCCTTTGACACCTCCACTTGCTCAAATTCCCTTTTAAAAAATCAAACTTCCATTCTTAGAAATATCTGACTTCATAGCCTTTAGAAGTAATCCAGAAATATTGTTAATATGGCCTTTGGAACATTATTCAAAGCGTCCTACTTATTATCAGGCTGATATTCTCAGTAGTAGTAGATCTTTGCAATTTATACTGTAACGGTGTACTTCGTTTGTTACTCCCAAATATTGTGAACTATATACTGGACTATAAATTAGATGACTTATCT